>CAJUYH010002227.1:0-20580 GCA_910591685.1 Galerucella tenella | reverse complement strand
GCTGTATTTATAACTGAAAAACCATTTTTCATTCGCAACTTTAGAGCACTATTGTTCGTTGACGAAAGGCGTAAAGGAAAAATTTTATATAAAATACCATCATTATTTTTAGTCTTTCTATTACCTCCCAAGTTTTTGGTACGCACTCCTGGGACACTCTTTATATCCTTTTTTCAATGAAATATTCCGTTGAATATTTGAATTGAAAATATAGTCTCATCTAAACTAGAACGTAATTTTATATTTTTCATCTGTTAACAATAAGTTCATTAATTTATTAATTATTCTTTGTTCCAATGATTGGATTTCTAATATTATTATAATGAATATAAATAACATACCTGTATTATATTATCTTTGCGGAGACATTTATAAAACAGCTCTCCCAAAGATTGGAATTCAGGATTATAAGCTGAAAATATAAAAACAGACATTATTCATTTCATTTAAGTTGCATTTACGGGGTTGCCATATACAGTGTGGGGAAGCCGAATGGAATGAATGGTGAGAACTTTGAGCATCTAATTCATTGCGTTATGAACACATATTTAACAAAAATAAGGTTTTCAGTATCTTGTTTCGGCAATCAGATCATTGTATTTTTTCTTGTGAAAATAATTTTAAATTAACGAATGGGGAGACGTTCCAAACGATATATCGCTCATACTCTCCAAGTTTACTGATGAAATTTCTAAAAGAATGCAACGTTTCGGATTTTCCCATTGGCATCTCAATACTTCTTTTACGCTCACCTTACCGGCAAACCAATTATATGAACAACAACAATAGGACGGGAAGTATTGTTTTATAGTCCATGTCAGAATAGTTTATTGTGTCACGAGGGCAGAAAATGAGCTTTGACTATTAGAGTAGGGATGATAAAGCGTGTTTTTCGTCTAGCAAATAAACTGAAAAATAAGAAAATATAACAAAAAACCTTTACGTACACTGACGTTGAGTTGGAAAATTCACGTGATAACTTCAAAGTACTCAAGTGATGATGAAAAACTATAAAATTGGCAATAAGAAACCTGTGACCTGTGAGCTGCTGAAAAAAACTTTCCGCCTAAATTATTTTTCATGTTTATGGTTTACCGGGAAGATACTCGAAAAATTTCTTTTTCTAATTATGTATGTACCTATGTGAGAAAAATTATTAAAAATTCCTAAAAACAATGATACTGATATGTATTCGATGGAAGAGAAGGAAAAGTGGCTAAGCATTAGTATTCTGCTTTATTTTCGTCTTTCTGTAAATACATTTTATGATGGATATCTTTCATTAATATTCTCACTTAATAAAACATATACCAATAATTTATGTGAGTTGTCAATATTATTTGTTATTAAGAAAATTACGTACCGCTCATATTTCACAGCACAAAAATAATAAATTTAAATGTCCCAATTGCCACAAAGGTGGTCAGATGTGTATTGATCAAGCTCTGTTGAGAAATTGAAGCTTCATTCCATTTATCTCACGTTGCGTACTAAAGAAAAATGTGTTTGAAATTAAGATGATTATTTTGATTACACAAAATTCATCTCATATAATATTTGGATAAAGTACTTATACACTATTTTTTTAAAACCGGCCAGAAATAAGTACCTACTTTCCGGTTTATTTTTGGGTCAGGAAATCTCATTTTGTCGGACCGAGCCAGAAAATTATTGTGATAGTCTGATAATAGTTATTAAACCAACAAGTGTATTAATGAGGGCCATTAACAATCGAGATTGTTAATTGCCCTTTTAATACTCTTAGTTACAAAGCTTTTCCGTCGACTATATAAGTTGTCTTCGTTTCTCTCAATATTTAAAAACTAAAAATATTTATTTGTTTCATACGTCAAAAATTAAAATATATGTTTGGTTGCCTACACCACAGGTACCTAACTGTCAATATAAATATAATGTATAAAATAAAGATAAAGATAAAACTAAAGATATGATAATATGAAGCTATAATCACAGACTACATGAATTCATCAGTGGTGTAGATCGGAAAGCACACTTTTTCCAATTTTTGGAACACCTACTACGAGTTCAAAGCTATTGAATGCCATTTTTTGAATGAATAGGCTAGTGAATTCCCGAACAATTATGTAATATTTAAATTGAAGTTGGGTTCGGTCCTGGTAAATAGTGAGAAAGTTGTGATTGATTTCGGCTCCGTAATTAACTTCTAATTTGAGGGGTATTACGAGCATTTCAAATCTATCAAGTGATTAGAGTGTGAAGTTAAAGGTTTTGAGTACATATATAAAAAATATCAAAGTAGTAAAGTAAGAACAGTCCTTTTAAATAAGTAATTTAAATTTTAAACTAAGTATAGAGTACCATAAAAGTATCTAGGCATAAAACATCGATAAAAGCCAAGGTCCGACGGGTTGACCGGCCAACAGCTTTTTTCGCGGTGTATACAGGTGATATTGTTAATTATTGTAGATAATAGTAATATTGAAGAACAATTTAAAAGAGCAGGATCGTACTTAAAATAAATAATTAGCAAAATGTTTAGCGACGATGAAAGTAGGAAGAGAAAAAGCGATAGAGAAGATGAAGAAGATCTTACAGAAGATATCTTTAAAAAAAGTAAGATAACTGGGAGATCACCAATGAAGAATCAGAGAAAATTAGAAGATAACATAGAAGCCTTAATGAAGATGATGCAGTCAATGGGGGAAAAGATAAACGATATGGCTACAGAGATTAAGAAAACAAGAGAAGAACAGAAGGTTATAGAGATGAAATCAATGAATTAAGAACTGAAAATAAAAAGCTTGAGGTAGAGAACCAAAAAATGAAGAAAGCTTTATTGGATATCGATGAGAGATTAGAACGCATGGAAAACGAAAAGAGAAGGAACAATGTTGTATTGCAAGGACTAAAAGTAAGCACCCACAATACAGAGGAACTAAAGAAATTAATGGATAATTTTATGATACAGGAACTGGGTATAAAGGCAGGTATTGATAGCGCTGTGAAGCTTGGAGATAAGACTTGCTTAATTCGTTTCATAAACTATGAGGAGAAAAAGAAAGTAATGCGAAATAAAAATAAACTAAAAATGAAAACTGGGGAACCATTATATATTCAAGAAGATCTGTCAAAAAAGGATAGGGCAATACAAAAAGAAATCAGGCTTAGAGCAAAAGAAGAAAATCAAAATGGAAAAACTACTAGAATAGGGTATAGAAAATTATATATAGGAACGGAAGAATGGAGGTGGGATAACGAACAGGAGAAACTGAGAAAAAGTAAAGATACGGCATCAAAAAACTAGCAGACATAATTATAAGTAATAATGACGAAACAGGAGAAAGGAACCAGGTTATGAAACAGGATATGATACAAAATTTTAAGGAATTGAATAAAACTGAGAAAGAAACAAATCACAAATATGGACAAAAAACATTGATACAGGAGAAGAGACGAATAACCAATAGAAAATTATGGAAAATAGCGACATGGAATGTTAGAAGCATAACAGGAAAAGAAAAAGAATTAATTGAGGAGTTTGAAAATAATGATTTGGATATCATAGGTGTAACTGAAACAAAAAAGAAAGGAAAGGGTGAAGTGGAATTGGACAATGGACACATTATGTTATATAGCGGAGTGGAACAGAAAGATAGAGCCAGAGAAGGAATAAGCTGTATCGTACATCACAGGAATATAAAATATATTAGACAATGGACAGCTATCAATGAAAGAATATTAAAAATTGAAATAGAAATGGAAGAAAGGGTAAACACAACATTTTTAGTAGTATATGCGCCAAATGAAGACGAGTCAGCAAAAAATAAAGATGAATTCTGGGATCAGATGGCTGAGGAAATAGATGATACTGAGGGAAGGATAATAATAATAGGAGATCTAAATAGTAGAGTGGGAAAGAAAAATGATGAAACCGAAGAAACAATAGGGGTACACGGAGAAGTCACTAGAAATAACAACGGAAAAAGGTTAATAGAGTTCTGTATAACAAACAATCTCATAATCACAAACACCTTTTTTGAACATAAAGATATTCACAAATACACCAGAGAGGTAAAGAGCAGGGGCAAAAAATCCATAATAGACTATGTAATAATAAATAAAAAATTCCGGAAGGACATAAAAGACACAAGAGTAAAAAGAGGAGCAGAAATTCATTCTGATCATTATTTAGTAGTCTCAAAATTAGTAATTAATTCAGAAAATGAAATAGAAAATGAAAAAGAAAATAAAAAATATAGTACGATAGATAAAATTAGATTATATAAACTAAACGAAAGTAAGACTGCAAATTTATATAAAGAGGCAGTTGAAACCGAGATGGATAATATTTTTAAAGACATAAACAACAATAATATTGACGACCTATGGAAAGCATTTGAGGATACAATAATTAATGCTGCAAAAGAAATATGCGGAACAGTAAGAGTAACAAAAAATAAAAAACAAACAAAGTGGTGGAGCCAAGAAATTAAAAATGAAGTAAAAATGAAAAAACAAAAATGGAAAAACTATATAGGAAATAAGACTACGGCAAATTATGAAGAATATAAAAGACAACGCACGAAAGTGAAAGATATGGTAAAACAAGCAAAAGAACAATCTTGGACAGAATTCGGAGAAAAATTGGAAGAAGACAGTTTAGGAAATCAAAAATTGTTTTATAGAGTTCTCAAAACACTAAGAAAGGGCAAACAATATAGCGTTAAACATATAAAAACAAAAGATGGAAAAATAATAGCTGAAGAAGAAAAGATTATGGAAAGATGGAAGGAATATTTTGAGGAGATTTTGAGCCCAGAAATAATAGCCCAACCTCCGGCGGGAATATATGATGAAGGCAATCAATATAAATTAAATAAAATTGAAGAAATCACTAGTCTAGAAGTTGAAGCAGCAATAAACTTACTGAAACGAGGAAAAGCTGCAGGTAACGATGGAATTACATCGGAAATGCTTAAAAACCTTGGAAGAAAAGGAATAGGAAAATTAACTCTTCTACTGAATAAAATCTATACTGAAAAAAGAATACCGAATAAATGGGAATTGGGAATCATATTACCTCTATATAAGAAGGGAGATAATAGAGACTGTTCAAACTATAGAGGCATTACGATATTAAGTACAGTGTTGAAAGTTTATGAAAGAATCCTTGAAAAAAGACTAAAAAACACAATAGAACATCAACTAGAAGAATCACAGAGTGCTTTTCGTAAGGGCAGAGGTGTTCAGGATCACATTTTTACAGTGAGACAGTTAATTGAAAAAAATGGTAGAAATAATATATATGTTGCTTTTTTGGATATAGAGAAAGCTTTTGACAGTGTCCCCAGACTGCAAATATGGGCTAGTCTGAAGAAGAGAGGAGTAGACCAGAGTCTAATAGAGAGTATAATGAGTATATACAAAAATACGAGAAATTATGTAAGAACCGGAAATCTACAATCTGAAGAGTTTACTACGCAAGAGGGTTTAAGGCAGGGGGGAGTCTTGAGTCCTACACTGTTCAATGTGATAATGGATGATATAATAAAAGAGGTGAAAGATCAAGTAAAGAAATTCACAGTGGGTTATAGAAATATGGAGCTTATACAGATTTCTGAATGCGCCTTTGCTGACGATTTAGTGATATATGCTAAGAACGAAAAAGATCTTCAAACAAATCTAGACACCTGGAAGAAAGCTCTTCAAAGTAGGAACCTAAAAATAAATGCAGAGAAAACAAAGGTAATAGTATTAGGGTAAGAAAAGAAGAATCTCGAAATACAGCTAAACGGAGAACAGGTACAGCAAGTGGATACATTTAAATATTTGGGAGTGAAAATAAATAAAGAAGGGAATAATAACGCTGAAATTAATGGACGCATTAAAAGTGCCCTCAATCTGTATTATGCAATAAGTAATACTTTCATCCGCAAGAAAGAAGTGTCAAAAAGAACAAAAATGACAGTCTATAAAACCGTTTTTAAACCAATTTTAACGTATGGGAGTGAAAGCTGGGTTCTTACGAAAGAGACAAAAAGAAAATTACAAGCGGTTGAAATGAAGTATCTGAGAGCAGTATTAGGAATCACAAGAAGGGACAAAATTCGAAATGATTATATAAGAGAACAGCTAGAAGTAGAACCACTGGGAAAAAGCATAGAAAGGAATCAGTTAAGGTGGTATGGCCACTTAGTACGCATGAAAAACAAACAACAGGCAAAAGTGATATGGCAAACAAAAGCATGTGGAAAACGACCAAGGGGAAGACCACGAAAAACCTGGGATGATGCAGTAGCGGAAATTCTGAAAGAGCGTGGACTAAATCGGCAGGAGGCGAAGTTAAAGGCTGGTAACAAACGGGAGTGGGCTAAATTTGTACACAATTGAAAACACCTTAACACCTTAGGGTATATTAAGGTTCTGATTATATACAGTGTGTCGCATTTAAGATGAAGACACCCCCATATTTTCGCTTTTTGAAAGATTACAGATTTGAATTTTTGCAGAGTCATACATGTTGATGGGCCACATCTTTCAAGTTAATCAACTGAAATCTGAACTTTAATCTCAGCCTACTACGATTTCACAAACGGGGTCACTTTTCGATATTTTGCTTCGCGTTGAAAATATCGAAAAAAACTAATCGAAAAAGTTGTTCAGAATATTATTTTAACCCCACATACCGAAATTCATCACAAAATTCGCATTTTTATTTTTTTAATTTTTTCGGCCTACACACTGAATTATTACAAGATATTGATTAATTTGATCAATATTCCTTTGAAAGTGCTGCTTATTTTACTAGAATATTTGAACACATGACACCGTGTCAAAATTTTAATTTCCACGGCACAATAATTATCAAAATAAATAATTATTTTGTATACTTTGACCAAAAAATGAAAAAATTAAAAATCCGAATTTTGTGATAAAATTTGGTATGTGATGTGAACATAATATTCTGAACAACTTTTTTTAATAATATTTTTCGATATCTCTAACGCGAAGCAAAATATCGAGAAGCGGTCCTGTTAGTGAAATTGTAGTAGGTTAAGTTTAAAGTTCAGATTTCAGTTGACTATTTCAAGAAATGTGGCCCATCAAACTGTATGACTCTACAAAAATCCGAATCTGTAATTCTTCAAACAGCGAAAATATGGGAGTGTCTTCATCTTAAATGCGACACACTGTATATAATATATAAATTGAAGTTATTGACACTAAAGAAATCGGCATTATATCAACGGGCTCTTCAGAAAGAATTAAGAAAATGTTCGAACTAGTTGTGATATAAAGGCTTTTTTCTACAACTGCTATGAAAAGTGACTTATTTCTCATAGCTTACTTAATTGACAAAAACTTACTTAGTATGCTACTGTCATCCTTAAATATCTATGCTTTTATTGGTGCAAACGGCCATTGATAGTTTAGAGATGGGATACTTCAGTGCTATTTTTGTTTTACTAACCATAGTTACTTTTACTTGTATTCTTTAAATTTGTGTAGTTGTAGAAAAAGTATAGTGTGCAACATGTGGGGGAAGTACTTTTCTCACTTGTTGCACAATATACTATTTCTACTATTTATATTCAATGTAAGAAAATTCTCCAAGGTTAGGTCGTCGAGGGTGTCAAATTTGTAATTTCTGGGTGCCTATTCTCGAATGTCGAATGACATTTGTCGTATTCGACATATGTCGATAGAAATTGTCGCACAACATTGGCATCTGGGATTCTCAAATTGGTTCGACATCTAAGTCGCATGAGATAAATTTTGTCGAATAACATGAACTGGCAACACCGAAATTTCGATATTATATCGTGTTCCATGCCACTTCTCTTGTAAAGTTGTAAAATAATGAAATTACAGTAGTAGTCTTATGATCTGTGATGACAGTAATGATTTGGTTATTTGTTAGAAGTTAGAATGTACAATGTACTTACTCGAATGTAGAACAAGAATGACAAGATAAACATGAAAAGTGAAACCAAAAAAAATTATTGCACCCAAAACAAAAAACGAACATTAATAAATTTAATGCAAGAAAGAGAAAATGAGCCTCTTTTATCTGGAAAATTTTCAAGATTTGCACGATTCCCTTGTTCCATTAAGGGTTCTAGAATAATGATTAGGTCTCTAGCTAATTCTTTAGTTAATCTGAACGTTTTGGGGCGAGTTGTATCAAACACCTAAACTCGGTTTAATGATGACTAATGTTTAGACTGATGTAATTTTTGATAATAAATACATCAATCAGCCACAGTCTAAACATCAGTTATCATTAAACCGAGTTTACGTGTTTGATACAACTCGCCCTTAATAAACTTTCTGTCAGATAAAAATGTAAAAACTCTTCTATATATTCCTCGTCTTTCTCGAAGCCGCTGATACATTTCTTAATTTTCTAAACTTTCAATAGCAGTTAATAAAGCTGCCATTTTCTCTATACAAAAATTTCTGAAACAGAACCTAACAAAAGTATTAAACAATGTTTTGAGTGTTTTCACTTTTGCCATGTATAACGTTAACCTATACATTTCGCAAGTAATGAAATTCTCGCATTCGACATAAATTGTCGACTGCCCTTGACCATTCTACAATTTGTCTATCAAAAATTTGCGAAGGCGACATTTGAGAATAAGAATATTCAGATTTTATTCGACAAAGAGGATTTCTCGCATGCGACAAAATATGTCACGGTTTGAGAATAGGGTCCCTGGTCTCCATTTATGTCTACATACCTTATTATTGAATAGAATATATAACTTTGAGATCAACAAAAAAACTATACCAAGAAATGAATATGCATATATCGAATATCCTATGAATCTAACAAGCAGTCACGTAGCTATAGCTTTTACATGGAAAGGTTTTTGTTTTTTTTATCTGATAGGCTTAGAAGGGGAAAGCTTTATTGAAGGCAAAAAAATCGAGTTCAAGAAATAATGTTAAGTTTTTTTTCAATAATTTGTTTTACTTGGCTACATCTAAAAGTATTTTTAAACATAGTTTTTCGTTTTGCCCCCTTCTGCTGAAATGGTTATAACCATGTATATATATTTTTAAAAGGAGTCGTCCCTTCGCCGGCACCACCTCAGCCTCTTGGGCTTATTGTGGATTCTCCTAACATTCCGACTACAGCCTATTCAACCAATCCGTTCCCTGTATTAGCTCATACAGGTTCTTTGCTGGTTGGTTGTAGAATTCTTCTGGAGTCATTTGGGTTCTGCCATACAGTTTCTGCCTTCTGTGGTCCAGCGTCTCACAGTTGCATGATATGTGCAAAGCTGTTTCAGTGTCCTTTTTGCATCTCCTGCATGTGAGGTCTCCGTTTTACAGTCCTATTTTGTTCAGGTGCCCCTTTGTGGGAAAGTCTCTCGTGAGAAGCCCCGTTATGGTGCGTAGTTTCTTCCTGCTCATTGTGAGCAGTTCTTTTGCTACTTTTTTTGATTGTTCTTTTATAAATTTCTTCCCATGTGTTTGCCTGGGCGTATTCTTCCAGGGTTTTATGGATTATTATTTTACCCACCCTTTTAACCATGACCTAGTGGAGCATCTGGGGATGCCCACAGATGGTTCGGGTCCGTTCATCAGTGTTGACGATCCTGCTCTTGCAAGTTCGTCAGCTTTTCCATTGCCAGCGATTCCTTTGTGACCTAGGACCCACTCCAGTGTTACACTGTTCCGAGTCGCCAGTCTTCTAAGTTCTTCGCCGCATTCCCATACCAGCCGAGATGTTACCTGTATATTAATTTGGGAGCACCTATTTTAAAAAGTGATAGATGATTGAAAATTGAAGCTTTTATTAAAACAGAAAATCAATCTCACAAAAGTAAATTTAACCTCTTCAGTTAAATTATTCACAATTGTCGAGGAATCTATTTCTATTGCCACATCCCGATGAATACTCATATTGCGGCAGTATGCTAATAAAAAATTATTGTACCCTTATTGTATTTTCTATGGGGAGGGTTTGAGCCACCAAAACCCCCTACTTATATACGTCCCTGTTAACAAGTTTCATTCGGGTAAAACATTGATTATTGGAAATCAACATAATTGAACATAAAAAGTACATTGAAATCTACAGTTGATTATTGATGTCACTTTGTGTATTATATATTATATTCTGCATGAATAATACTTTTCGAGATATTATTGAAACATTTGTTTATTGAGAAATGTATACCAAATGAAAAATCTTTTAATACAACGGTCAAGGAAATTAGTGTCATTTTGAAAGTTGCCTGATTGTATAAGGGTTGGTGAAACTGTACGAAGTTCAGCTCGATTTTAAATACAACCAGATCTCTTCCATAATTCATAGTATTAGAACCGATTCAAAAATAAGCGGTAACTTTTGTCAAAGAATCCATTGAAACAGCAATCGGAATCACTCATTTATTTTGAATATATTTTATGCTACAATATAAATCTAATTAGTTAATTGAATCTCAACTGTAACAGAAGTTGACAAGAAAATTAGTAATGACATCTTGTAGTCCTCAATAACACAGTGATTTGCAGAGGTATAGATTGTTATTAAAATGCATGTTTGTAATAAAAATGTGGATATTATAACTTTTGAAATAAAAAAAAAACAATTATTATTATATAGGTATATATATACAGTGATGGGCAAATGTGTGGAACCAAGTAAATATCTCTAGAATTATTAGAGATATTAAAATGAAATTTGGAAAGTGTATACAACAGTAGATTACCTATCTGTTTTTATAGTTTTTAACAATTTTGAACTTCCGGTTTCATCGGAAATAATATCGATTTTAAAATTTGCAATGGAACACCCTGTATATTATTTTAGTTTCTGATGAAACATTTTATTACGAATACGAAAATATCGGGTTCGATATTTTTTATTTCAATACCTACCGAGATATTAACAGAAAAGTAACTAAGGAAAGGAAATATCTAATATCCATTAAAGAAATAATCATAATTATTAATTGAAACTAAGTGATTATCAAAACATTGAAACTTAACTAAACTGAAATTAATGTATTGGATGTTCAAACTGAGCACCGTTTACGTCTTGACAATAGGCAAGTCGGTTTGTAAATTCTCTAGTAACATTAGCTATTACTTCTGGTGGAATTCTCTGGATATCTTGAGTTATTGTTGCAGCTAATTCTTGCAAATTATTTGGTCTATCAACATAAACCTTAGACTTTAAATAATCCCACAGAAAATAGTCTAGTGGATTAAGGTCGGGACTTCGTGCAGGCCATTCATAAGTACCCCTTCTTCCAACCCATCTGAGATGAAATGTCGGTAAGTATTGAAATAAGAAAAATCGAACCCGACATTTTTGTATTCGTAAAAAAATGTTTCATCAGAATCTAAAATAATATACAGGGTGTTATCCATTGCAAATTTTAAAATCGACATTACTTCTGGTAAAACAGGAAGTTCAAAATTGTTAAAAAATATGAAAACAAATAGGCAATCTACTGTAGTATCCACCTTCCAAATTTCATTTTGATGATGATAATTCCAGAGATATTTAATTGGCTCCTCACATTTGCCCATCACTCTATAATCGTATGCATATTCTGTACATATGATGGTTATTATTACTTATGTGCCATTTTTAATCCTATCGATCATCATTTTTTGCAATAAACTGCGTCGTATTTTGTTGGTTGTAGTTTTTGGTAAGGAATCTACTATTTCAACACCTGCTCTCAATCGTTGACTATCAGCAACTTTTCCATTAACAAATTCTTCTATTTTCTTGGCATAGTCTTTATCATATCCATCAAATAATACCACTACGGCCATGACATGCTCTCCATCAATCTCATGAGGTATTCCAATTACAGCTGCTTCTTTGACAGCAGGATGAGACATTATAATGTCTTCGAGAATATTTGGGAGAATGTGCCAACCACGATATTTGAATATTTCTTTAAATCTTCCTACAACGTAAAAACATCCGTCCTCATCATAGTAAACCATGTCACCGGTTTTTAAATATCCTTCTGCATCGTAAGCTGAAGAACTGTCCATTTTGTAGAAGCCATTTAGTAGATAACCATCAAGCTTGATTCTCAACTCTCCTTTCTCATTTGGTCCGAGAGGTTTTTCTGTGTCGACATCAACAACCTAAAACATTTGGAATCATTGCATACAATGTTGTGATGTTAAATATTACTACAATACAATAACAATTGAGCTTTTAAATATATTCAGGAAAAGTGTTGCTAAAATCAGAACATACCTTCCATTCTACCTCTTCCATAATTTTCCCGCAGGATAGTGGTTTTCTAAGTTGCAAATCATAATCTTCAGGTGACAGAATATTGAACATAGTAATTAGACCTCCAGCTTCAGTTTGGCCGTATATATTATAAATTTTAGTTTGTGGCAATATTTCCTTTAAATCTTCCATCAGTTTGGATGGTACAGCGCAACTTCCAGTTGTGAAAAATTCTAAACTACTCGCATCAACATTTGCAGGTTTACTTTTCACAAATTCTATGGCGTGATAAGGAGCTAGGAACATTGATGTAACCTGAAAATACATTTGGAATAGAATAAATCAATTCAATTTGTTCAAGTCCTGACTATATAACCCAATCAATGAAGTTAAAATGTTCATGATACCTGAAAAGAGTTCGAGAATGCTAGGATCGACTTTTTGCAAATTGTTAAGACAGTTGTTGACCACTGATCACGATTTCAGTTTTATAATTTGAAAATTTAACATCACATTTGAAGATCGAACTCTTACAGAAACATTGACAAAGCCAATCATCAAAATCGTTTATCTAAGCAAGTTTTCCTTCACCATTGCATCGTCGCAGCAAATTAAATACCTCCAGAATAATATGGCCAGCCTGTCAAGGTCAGGTGTCCTGGAATGGTATATACCAACCAAAAATAGTAACCTTGGTTTTCATAAATTACAAATCTCCAAGTAAGAACTTAACATTAATCTGTTAAGACACAAGCGTACACACTGGCGTACAATAAATGTGTTTTATTACGTAATTTTTGTATGGCTTCATTTTAATATCATTACCAATTATCAATAAAGGTTAGGTTAGTGTCCATGCAACAGATTAATGATACGTCGACCACCGTGAAATGTAGTGTAGTGAATTAGTAAAATTCAAATATCTCGAAAATCTTTAATATTTTTAAGATCAAAGAAGTATAGCTTTTTCCTCCAGAAATGATGGGGCTATCCAAATTAAATAAGTAAGTTGTAAAATATTGAGCGCTAACAAATTTGTAGCTGATTTCATCTAATTCATATGGCGCCTGTGGCGACATCTACGAGTTAACTCAAATCCTCTCACACATTCTTGTTTACCCTTACAAAAATTAGTTCATACCCAATTTTCAAGTCATTATGTAGAAAAGTAGCTGATCCATCAAGAAAAATCTATTTTATTTTTTTCGCTTCAACATCCTGTACCTCAGTAAGGAGCAGACTGAGACCCATTATTGTCAATGAAAATATTATTATTTTGGCCTTCTGAACGTAGATTTACAATTTGGCCCATTACTTATGAATAACCCTGTATATTCAAATGACTCCCAACTATGGTTCCATCAAATTAAGTTCAATTCACCTGTGCATAAACATTTGTCATAAGAAAGGTGTGCGTATTGATTGAAAACGGTATTGTTTTGGTGCTGCTTGTTGAGGTATAAATGTTTGACGTGAAACTGTAATTCACTCATACTTGTGGTTTTCTATCATATAATATCTATTTCCTAATATATTTCACCTCATATACTGTCATATGAGCTAGCAACCAAAAAAACACGATTAACAGAATCTTAAAGTGTATGCAAGGCTAATGATTGGCTGTTATTATTGTGCAGTCAGATGTTCATGGTATTGAATTTAAACTGACGTCATCTACAATGACCAGAAATTGGATTACATACAGCTACGTCTTCTTATATACTCTCCATCTTCAGCTATTATCATCCAGGGTTAAGCTGAACACACCTTGGGTACTCGACTACCACTTTATACCGTGTGGAAACCACTTATGGAATAAAATTCTTTATGTCAACTTTTGAATTGAGTTGTGCGTTATGTAAACATAAATGTAAATGTACAGGGTGACTCACGCGAGTTTGCCATAAAATAATGACATAAAGAATTTTATTCCATAAGTGGTTTCCACACTGTATATGATAAAAACCCACTTATATAAATTCTATAAAGTATACAAAAAATTTACCTTGTATTTTTCAATTAATCTCCATGTATATTCCGGATCAAAATTAACTCTAATTAAGCTAGAACAGCCAAATCTTATGGATCTGATGAGAGAAAATGCTGCACTAACCCAATACAGTGTAGTGTACATCAACACAACTGTGTTATTTTTGTTGGTACTGCATACCACCCCCTCTGTTCCAGTTGATCTAAGCAAAGTTTTGTGACTTAGACAGATTCCTTTTGGGAGCCCAGTGGTTCCACTACTGAAAAATATGATAGCAGTGTCTGTATCCTTAATTGTTTCTTCAATTTCAAACGATTCTTCATCTTCACTAGATTCAAGGAACTCTGAAAATTGTTTGTATTTCTTGCTTTCTCCAAAAACAACAATTTCTGTGCTTACTCCAGCTTTGTGTAAGCAAGTTTCTATGAAATTCAAAGATTCCTCAGCAACAAACAAAATTTTTGGTTCTATGAGTTTGAGCAGATGTATTGTATCTAAATGAGATAATTTTGGATCAAAGTTGCTGTTCATTACTCCTAAAAGTTGGCTGGCTATGAGAGGCACCGGACTGTATTTTTGATTATGCGTACAGGTGCTGACAATATCTTGTCGAGTTATTCCCATTTTCTTCAGTTTGATGGCTGCTCTGATACTCCACCGCAATAAATCTGAATTGGTTGTTTTTTCGTTTGTATCGTCCAAATACTAAAACAAAGAAAATTATGGTCTTACATTCCCCTCATACTTTTATCTAATTCCTTGAAAAATAATTGGAAAGTGCAACATTTTTAAATGCTTTAGGTAAAAGGGAGGAAGCGGAAAAATGGGAAACATACTAGGTCCTGCTAGCCCTAAGAATATAATAAACAAGATGGTAGATAGTAAAATAACTGGAAAAGGGGTTGGCGAGATGGAAAAACAAATTTTAACGAGAAAACGGAAAGACATGAATGACTGAAATATGGAAGAGATCGCAATAGCTGCCCTGCCACCTCGGGGAGGTGAACTACTTCTTGAAGCAAGTGCTCATAGGGCATGAGTCGAGAGTGGGTTACCTCCACAATATTGGGAAAAGAGAAACTGGAGTGTGCGAGAGATGTGAAGTGGAGGATGATATGTGACATGTGTTTAGATGTTGGAAGTTTTGAAAAAGCTGGAGAATAAACGAAGAGGCGGTGTATTGCGAAAATATGGTGGAGATTATGTTGAGGGGCGAGGAGGATTGGATAGAGATAAGTGGCGAAGTAGAGAGCAAGATTAGAGAAAGAGAAGGACTCGATATGACATGTAAGAGGTAGGAGTGATAGAAGGGAGAAGATGACGGAGAGTGTGTGATTCCAAGGTGGGAGTAACGGCGATTTTGAGGTGGGTTTGGTTGGTAGGCATGAGTCCAGCACTGTCTGGTTACTGGTGGTTGGTTAGGGACCCATTCGAACATTAGTTTCCCATTTCGGCCCTAAGAAAAAGGCGAAAGGAAGGAAGCGGGAAAATGGAAACATACTAGGTCCTACTGGCCCTAAGAATATAATAAACAGGATGGTAGATAGTCAAGGAAACTGGAACACGCTTAGCGAGATTTTAACGAGAAAACGGAAAGACAGGAATGACTGAAATAGGAAAGAAATCGCAATAGCTGCCCTGCTCTAAGTAATGCCCGATTACCAAGTATAAATGAACAAGAGCAATGAAACGTGAACTAAGCGTTCAGCCTTTCAGCTTTTATATTTATCATTGAATTTCTTCAGAATTTTGTTTTTTGATGGAAGTTCAAATTTTATTGAGAAATGGACGACTTCGTCAAAAAAAGTAATTGCACAATCGAAAGATAGACATTCTTAGCTTTCAAATGATGTATCATAGAGACCAATCGGATCATGGATAAATTTTTTATTGATGGTTGTTCACAAAATTTCCCCGCGATCCAAAAACAGCAAAAATTTGGGATTCAATAAATAACGATTAAATGAAAATTAAAAAAAATTAGGGTATACAAATTTCAGGGATGACAAAGGACCTTATGAGGACCCATAATCAAGAAAATGTTGAGTAAGTTAGTGCAGTACAAAAAAAATAGGAACAGATTCCTGGCGAGGTCAAAATTGCCCGGGAGCAGAAAGAGTCAAGCGTGACTCAATTCACAGGGTATGATAGCAGCAGAATTCCTCTTTCACATGAACTTTGAATCATGAGAAAATATGCATTTTTCACAAAGTTATTAAATAATTTGTCCCCCCCGCTGATGTGTAAATACACGGACTGTGCTCTCCGGCATACAGCACAGAAGCTCATTATTCGAGGTGCGCTTGGTGCCGTTTTTCTCGAAACCGGTCAAATTTTCGAGAAAAGTCATGGGGACCATTTTTGTAGAAAATTAACTGAACTTTGATTTTTATCTGAACCAAAAATCTCTAACAACCATATTTTAGGAGATATTGACCGAAAACCTATTTTCCTGGTCTTTTGGGGCCATTTTCTCCGCCCTCGCACGCGTTTTCATGCAGAACTTTGTCTCATGTTTAATGAGGTACCAAATGCAACTTCCAGCTGGAAGATGAAAATAGGGCGTAATTAATGTTAACTTTTTTCCTTTATTTACTGGAATATTAATATAACTCATAAAATGATATTGTAACTACAAATTCAAGTAGTATTGAAGATCAAGTCTATTTATTGGTTTAATAACTCTACCAAATCTTGATGACCTTAATGCTGTCGCTGGTTGAGCCAGGTTCGAATTCTGTAAATGATTAGAAGTGTTTGGTGGCGAGCTTTTTAATGCTGGGAGTGACCTAGAAACAGCTGGTAATTGTTCTTGTGTTGGAACCTGTTGTACTGCTGGTTCATCTGTGTATTTAGTTTCAGGAACTACCACTCTGTTGCTGGTAATGTCTGCTTGTGTCTTGTGCAGATGACTGAATAAGTTTCTACGTAGAATTTGGCCTTGATAAGTTTGAATGATTACAGATCTTGGTAGACCTTCGGGCTTTTCTACCACTCTTGCCCCTTCCCATTGGCGATGAGCAACTTTGTGTCTGACTTTTTCATTAATTTCAAACTTGTCTGGTCTTTTAGTGTGTTTATTACTGTAGTTGGCCTGTTCTCCTCTTGATCGTTTTAGCTCAGCCGTGACTCTTTGCAATATTTTTGGTTTTAGGTTACTGTCTTTTGTAGGTAATGGAGATCTGGTCATTCTACTGTATAGACAATGGTTGGGTGAACCTAAAATATCGTTTCTTGGTGTGTTTCTCCAGTTCAATAAAGCAAGCTGAACATCGGACTTGTCAATACCACATTTTTTCAATATGTTCTTGGCTACTTGAACTGCTTTTTCAGCGAGCCCATTACCTTGATGGTGATGTGGACTGGATGTGACGTGGTTGAATTTCCACTCTTTTTGAAATATCTTGAATTCTCTAGACATGTATTGTGTTCCATTGTCGGTTTGTAGTTCTTCTGGTATTCCATGTACAGCAAACCATCTTTTTAGTTGTATTATAACTTCATATGAAGACTGGCATTTCAGCTGTCGAAAATCCAAATATCCAGAGTAGCTGTCACAGATTACGAGGTGAGTTTTTCCTTTCAATTCGAATAGATCAGATGCTACTATTTGCCATGGAAATGTAGGAAACTTTTTAACTAGCACTATATCTTTAATATTGTCTTTTGTGATTGTTCACAGACAGGGCAGGTCTTAACTAGTTTTATGATGTCGTCATATTGGCCCTTCCAGTAGAGAATTTGTCGTGATCTTCTTAAACAGCTTTATATACATGCATGTCCTTGATGAATATTCTTTAGCATTTTAGGGATCTGTGATTTTGATACTATAATTTTATTTCCTTTGAAAATTAATCCTTTGAGATAGCCCAATTCTTCTCTAAAGTTGAAATAGTGTTGTAGTTCTGTGGGAAGTTCACTGACTTTTTCTGGAAATCCTTGTATTATTGTCTGAAGTAGTAACTGTGAATGTGAATCTTCCTTTGTAGCTGTAACTAACTCCTCTTTTGCGTCAAGTGACATAGGTAGTATTACTGCAACTTTCAAATTTTCTTCTTGTTCATATTTCAGATTAGATGCATCGCAGTCTCGACTAAGAAAGTCTGCTAAGTGTATTTCTGTGCCCTTTTTAAATATGACTTTTGGTGCTTATGGTGCAAGATTGAACATTATGCGTTGCAATCTCGCTGGAGCAGATTGTATGATTTTCTTGAAAATTGTCTCAAGTGGCTTATGGTCTGATTCCACTGTCAGTTCTTTACCATAAACATATTCGTGAAACTTCTTACATCCAAAACAGTATAGCGAGTGCTTCTTTTTCGATCTGTGGATAATTCTCTTCAGACTTGGTTAACGCTCTTGCTTTATAGGCTATTGGTTGTCCTTCTTGAAGAAGTGCAGCACCAAGATTTTTTGAGCTTGCGTCTACACTTAATGTTACAGGTTTGTTTACATCATATAGTCTTAATACTGGAGGACTTTGAAGAACTTGTTTTATTTTGTTCAAAGCTTCTTCGTGATGAGTTTCCCATATAAAGCTTGTATTTTTGTGTAACGAATCTCTCACTGGATTTGTTAGGTCAGACATATTCGGAATAAATTTATTTAGGTATGTGATCATTCCTAGTGGTCTCTGTAGCTCTGTTTTGTTCATTGGTGTCTTCATTGCCTGTACAGCTTCTACTTTTTCTAGGTCTGCTTTTAGTCCGTCTGCTGAAACAATGTGCCCAAGGAATTTTATTCTTTCCGTTTCAAAGATACATTTATCTTTATTAAGTTTGAAGCCTGATTCCTTCAGTGTTTTGATGACTTCATTTACGGTTTTTTGTAGTTCTTATTTACATTTTGCATATATAAAAATGTCATCGATTGATACTCTCACATTATTAAATTTACTGAGCAAATTTGTTAAAATTTCTTGGAATATTTCAGGTGCTGATGATACTCCAAACGGAAGTCTCTTAAAAGAATATCGCCTCCATGGGGTAGCAAAAGTTAATATTTTTTGTGTTCTTTCTGAAAGTTTCATCTGCCAGAATCCTTTTGTGCAATCTAATAATGCAAAGAATTTAGAACCTTTTATATCAGCTGAAATTTCCTCTATAGTAGTAAGTGGAAAATGACGTCTCAGTATGTTTTTGTTCACATCTGATGGATCTATACAGATTCTTATTTTGCCTTTTTGTCTCCATACAGGACTTACAGCACGGGTAGGCTCTGTTTCTGGTTTAATGACATCTAATTTCACCATTCTGTCAAGTTCTTGCTTCACCTCATCTCTTATGGCATGTGGAATTCTTGACGGTTTAATTTAAAGTTTTGGGTTCTCAATTAGGTCAATATCACACTCATAGTTTTTATAACTATCTCTTGCAATAAGTTCTAACTTTTCACATGTATCAAGTCCTAGTATCGGTGTAACCTTTTCTTCAACTATCTTGAATATGATGTTGTTTTCTTCATTTTTTATTTTACAAAGTAGCTCTGCTTCGCCTAGAACTGCCATTTTATCTTCAGTGTAACTTATTAAATTTTTTGTTCGGCTTGGTTTCAGACTTGCCTTCGTTTTGTTCATTATGTGTCTCGGTAATACGTTGCATTGTGCTCCTGTATCTAGTTTGGCAATAAATTTCACGATACCAACTGGTATTGTTTCTGTCCAGTCTTTCTTCTCTCCGGAACTTATAGTTGATATGTATACCTCATCTTCAGATTTATTTGAGTTTTCTTCTACTGTATTCACTCTATTTTTCTGTTTGCGATGTTTCTTCTTACTGCGGCACATATTGGCAAAATGACCATTTCTATTACACTTAGTACACGGCTTGTTGAATGCTGGACATTCTCTGCATTTTTGGTTTGTACCACATCTTTTGCAGTGAAAATATTCATTTGGTTTATTTTTGACACCTTTATTTCTTACAGCTAATACTTTATCTGCTTTATTTTTACCTTCGAACTAGTTGTTTGGAAGCTTGTTCACTAGTTTTACAGATTTTTATAGCTTTGGTCAAGTCTAGTTTATCTTCTGTTAACAATTTCTCTCTTACTTGATTCGATCGGATTCCAAACACTATCTTGTCTTTAAGCATTTCGTCTAGTAAATTGTCAAATTCGCATTTGCTTGCCTGAGTTTTTATTCTGGTTAAAAATTCGTTGAATTGTTCATCTTCGTTTTGTACAATTTTTAAACTTGTTTTTAATGATTTGCAAGTTATTTTTGTCTATGTCGCAAGGTTAAAACTGTTGTATATCTCGATCGCTTCTAAGCCGATCACTACCATAAATGCTGCTGCCTGGACTTCGGCTGGCTTTTTATCTAGTTGAACAGCGATTGTATACCACTCAAACTGTTGTAACCACTTTTTCCAGCATGTTGACTTTT
>CAJUYH010002226.1:0-41417 GCA_910591685.1 Galerucella tenella | reverse complement strand
TAGATATTTAAATATTACAATGATAGTGGTCAAATATAACGTTACAAGACTGTGAAAAATGCGCGCCGGGTCGACGTTTCGCAATTCGCGCGCGTTGACCAACATAGGTGTAGATATCTTAGGTCTTAAGAGACATGGGGGTGGAGATATTCCACAGAAGCAGAGAGCTATGTGGAAAATTCTTTGGCAAATAAATTTAAAGAAAATTTTACACGACGGTGCCTCGTCAGTTTCTCCTTCAGTTACGCTGAGTAATAAGAATATGAATACCCTCGATACAAGCATGGCAGGTACCTACAAGCGGTATTAAAATTAGCCAATGCACCAATTGTACATTCAATTGGATTTTTTTGTCCTTTCTGTGAAATTGTTTTTATGCTAATTTATTACTTTTTATATTGTTCTGTTCATTAAAAAAATATAAATCTCCTTATTTTTTTTGTTCCTTTTGTGTAATTAATGAAGTAATATGAACGGTAAGTAAATCACTTACCGACGTGTTAGACTTAGAAACCAGTAAACACAACCTACCGTCCTGACAACCGATGCTGTAAATAAACAAAAAAGATAGATCGCGCAAAAAGGTACTTTATTCTTGAGTAAAGTTCATATTTTTTGAGAAACCTCAGGTAATACTGGAAAAAATTGATATCTGATAAAAGTATTTTAGAACATGTAGAACTTTTTATGAGAAATAAGTTTTTTTTCCTAAAATTGATCAATAAAAAAGTTTCCCATATGGTGCGAACTTAAGTGGACATTTCTAAACGTTAAATATCGGAAAGTATTGAAGATGATTCCTTTAAAGTGCTTAGGATATTCGGGAGGACAAATCCATACTGACGTAATTATTTCTCTGATTTGTAAAGAGAGTATAGATTGTCAGTTAATGTTTGGGTAGGAGTAATAGACAGGCAACTAATAGGCCCCTACTTTTTAAGTGGATCACTGACAGGTGATGTGTACTTATATTTTTTTCAAAATATTTTGCTGAATCTACTAGCCAATGTAGCCATACGAAGTATATACTCTATTCACGACGAAGCATCACCACATTTCTCAGCTACTAGTGTGTAATGTGTGTATCCTACTATGGATACTTGGTGCATTAGAAGTGTGGAAGGGCCTCTGACTAGGTGGTGTTGCCGGTCACTTGGTGTGTCATCTCACAGGAATAAAACAACTACTGGAATCATCGGGACATGTTCTCTTTATTACCTTACTTTACTATTATACATTAACTCACTTATTACTAGTATTAATTAGAATATTAATTAAAAAAAGGATTACGATGAATAGACTACATTTAGAATAATTTAGAATGAATCAGAATGAATAAGAATGAATGTTAAATACTTTCGTTTAATATATTTATACGACGAGTCAAGTTCACCGTTTGTAAACATAAACAATTCTGTTTACACACTCTGAACTTGACATCATACGTGAGACCTTTCTGTTTTCATATATGTAAACGATTCATGCTATATCGACATTAGATTCAAGGGAATTTATGTCTTTAATCATAATAATACCATAATGATAATTTAAATAATTAATAAATAATATTTCGGCCAAAAGGCATCACAAGTGGACAACATCTTCATGCTACTTACGGAAATAAGTAGATAGGACGCGGGGTTCCATGCGTGGCCACTCAGATCCTCTTACGGGTTTGAAGTCGACAATTCCATATGGGGTCGATCGATAGGAATGGTTTTTGGGTTTATGGAGAAAATTTAAAGACACCACAGGAATCAATTAACAGAGTTCATAATATTCTGTTACAAGTAGAGGCGGCAATGTTTTTAACTCTTGAAAGAATTTGAACTAAATTACTGCTATTAACATAGGTTACAAAAGTCAGCATTCATTCATGACATTCGAAATTTTACTGACGTACTAGTTACATTTTAATAAGACAATGGTACTATTCATTCACAGCGGTCAACTAGAACACGGATAGTGCAGATTCAGCAAGTCTCGAGGATAATCAAAGTTTATAAATAGGATAAGAGAACAATTAAGATTCATTCTGGCATAAATCATAGTAGTAACAAATATCTTTTCTTTTCACACTTAGTATATAAGTTTCATTGTATAAATATATTTAATATAATTTGTTTTAAAAAAAGCAAGTTTCGAATATTAAAATATAATTGGCGCAGTCAGTAGGATCGCGAAAGAGTCCTAGTAGTGGAAACTCGTCGTTTTTAAACGTTTATTCGCGATTTGAACTTTAATATATAGTGCAACTCGAAACTAAGTGAAAACCCAAGAAAAGAACTTTCCTGACGGACAGCAATTGCAGCTCAGCCTTCAGAGAAATAGAAAACATTCCTGGACGACAGCAGTTGAAGCTCCTCATCCAGAATCTAATACAGTATCTACAGTCTACTGGACATGAAGTTGATCATCGCCCTTTTTCTGTAAGTACTTACTTATGTCAGAATCCTTTGCTCATAATCCTTCAAGTGATATATCCGCAGAGTTTTTAGCAACCTTAATCTCTAATTTAAATTTAACTGATAATAGTTCCAATTCTACTATAATAAATAAAGAAAACGATAATACAATGGCAGTCCCACAATTTGATGTCAAGACGCTTTGTATTTTACCTCCTTTTGATGGAAAACCTAGTGAATTATATGATTTCATTAAAGTAACTACAACTTTATTAAATCAATTTTACGATAGAACAGCCGGTAATGAAAATTGCATTCAAAATATGTTATTATTACACGGTATAGTTTCAAAAATTATTGGCAAAGCCAAAGAAGTTATTTCAATTTATGGTTATAATGACTGGGATGATTTAAAAACAATTTTAATACAAAACTTTGGTGATCAAAGAGATGAAAACTCATTGACACGAGATTTAGTTAATTTAAGGCAAAATTTTAATGAACATCCGCAACAATTTTATCAGAGATGTCTAGAAATTTTGAATATAATATGTAATTATATAGATCTTCATAATCATAATCCTAATATAATATTGAATAAAAAACAATTTTTTCAACAACAGGCTTTAACTACTTTTCTCGCAGGTCTAAAAGAACCCTTAGGTTCTACAATTAGAGCTATGAGACCCCCTACTTTAGCAATCGCTTTACAATATATACAAGAAGAAAATAATATCCTCTATTTACAAAAAGGTAATAATTCACATAATTCACCCCCACATCAACCTTCGTCTAATAAAAGACATCAATTTCCTATGAGACATCAACCTCAGTTTTTTCAACCTTCTACATCTTATCAAAATTATTCTAGACCACAGCAATGGCAAACTAACCAACAGAGACCATTTCCCCAAGGTCCAATTAATGTAAATCCTAAACAACTACCCCCACAACGATATTTTACAAATCAACAAGTTTTTGGTAAGCCCCAAAAGTCCCAAAATGTGTGGACAAATAAAAATTCACCTCAACAAAGACCCACACAAAATCATAAGCCTACTCCTATGAGTATTTCGAGTACTCTTCCTATTCCACGCCATCCTCCTACAAATTTTAACAGACAGATACCTCAGAGACAATCTCCTCAAAGAGCTTGGACTTCTGAAGAGCTCTTTAATTTTGACCAAGACTATTACAATGCCAATACTAACATAAATGAACATTATGAAAGTGAAGATATTGTTTATAGTACGGACGATTATAATGAAAATTTTCGGTTGGATCCGCAACCAATAACAAACAGGTAACAGAAATTAACGCCCTATGTGACAAAACAGAACTACCTTACATTGTTATACAAAACCCCCCATTAAAAATCCTCATTGACACTGGTTCAACAAAATCATTCCTTAATCCTGATATTTGCTTTAAACATTATGAAAATAATATTAAGCACGAACCATTTATAGTAAGTTCAGTTTTTCAAACTCATTCTCAAGAATATTCTAGTCAAATTCCATGTTTCAAAGAATTTAAAAATAATAAAAATTTGCAATTTGGACTTTTCAAATTCCATAAGATTTTTGACGGTCTTATCGGTTTAGATAATCTTAAACTTTTAAAAGCACATATAGATTTTTCAAATTCAAAATTAATTACTGAAAATTCTATTTTACCTATCAAATATTACCAACCAGATAAAACTCAATTTTATTTCATTCAATTAGATCCTCATTCAATAAATCCAATTCGTGTTCCCGTTAAAGAAAATAAAGGTACAATATTTTTACCTAATCAAAAAATTAATAATGCATATTTAAGAGAAACCCTAACCGAAGCACATAATGGTATGGCTTGGGTTGAATTAATTAATGACAGTAACGAAACAATTTCAATGACTTTAACTAATCCTTTAAAAAGCAACTCCATAAACTTAAAAGAATATCATCTATATACAGCTGACGTTATACCAATAGAATCCCAGAACGCAGATGAACAAATAGACATTAAAAACCTCATTAGAACTGATCACATGAATTTAGAAGAAAAAGAAAAAATAACACAATTATGTAGAAAATTTTCAGACGTATTTCATAGACCAGATACACCCTTGACATTTACAAATCAAATAAAACACCAAATACGAACTACTGACGAAATACCAGTACATACAAAGTCATATAGATACCCCCACGTACATAAAGAAGAAGTACAGAGACAAATTGGATCAATGTTAGACCAAGGTATAATAAGACATAGTCAATCACCCTGGTCATCACCAATTTGGATAGTACCCAAAAAACCAGACGCCTCAGGTAAAATTAAATGGAGAATTGTAGTCGATTATAGAAAAATAAATGAAAAAACGATAGACGATAAATACCCCATTCCAAATATATCTGATTTACTTGACAAATTAGGCAGATGTCAATACTTTACGACACTTGACCTAGCCAGCGGGTTTCATCAGATTGAAATGGCCGAAGAAGACATTCCTAAAACGGCATTTTCAGTAGAACATGGTCATTATGAACATGTCCGAATGCCGTTCGGTTTAAAAAACAGCCCATCCACATTTCAGAGAGTGATGGATAATATTTTAAGAGGACTACAAGGAAATATATGCCTCGTATATATGGACGACATAATAATATACTCCACTTCGTTACAAGAACACCTAGTCAATTTAACAAAAGTTTTCCAAAGACTTCGAGATTCAAACTTGAAGATACAATTAGACAAATCAGAATTTTTGAAAAAGGAAGTAGCCTTCCTTGGACACATAATAACCCCCGACGGAATAAGACCAAACCCTGACAAAATTACAGCAATAAAAAATTATCCTATACCAAAGACAACTAAAGAAATAAAAGGATTTTTAGGACTCCTCGGTTATTATAGAAAATTTATTAAAGATTTTGCACGTATTACAAAACCACTAACTGTTTGTTTGAAAAAGAATGCAAAAATTGAACACACTTCTAAATTTATCGAATGTTTTGAAACTTGTAAAAATCTTCTAATTAATGAACCATTATTACAATACCCAGATTTTGAAAAACCCTTCAACTTAACAACTGACGCAAGTAATTTTGCAATTGGTGCAATACTTTCGCAAGGACCCATAGGTAATGATAAACCCATTGCATTTGCTTCTAGAACATTAAATGATTCAGAACAAAATTATTCTACTATAGAAAAAGAAATGTTAGCTATAGTATGGGCAGTAAAATATTTTAGACCTTATTTATTTGGCAGAAAATTTAAAATTTTATCAGATCATAAACCATTACAATGGTTATTCAGTTTAAAAGAACCAAACTCAAAACTTATACGATGGAGATTAAAACTAGAAGAATATGACTACGACATTGTATACAAAAAAGGAAAATCTAACACAAACGCTGACGCCCTTTCAAGAGTGGAAATTCATAGTATAACTACACAAAAACCTATCGAAATCCTAAACGGACATTTAGACACTCAAGATCCTTTTGACATAGACATTAATAAAACCCTAATAAATAATTATACGGAACAACACCGTGAAAAAACTAAATTAATGTATGACCAACTCAATCATAAAATTACTCAAAGAAAAGAAAAAGTAATTCAAGTCAGAAACGAAAACAGAGATCCCCCAATTAATTACGAACCCAGTACCAAAATATTTACCAAAACTACTGAGAAAAGAAACAAATTACTTCCCCGATTTGCCCCAAAAACAGTCAAATCTAACAATAAAGTGACAATTACAACAGTACATAAAAAGAATGTCAAACATAAAAAGAAAACGAGTTCTAACAGACAAAATTCCTTACAGGTTATCAACGACAACATGTCAGAAAATAAAAATCCAGAACCTGGCGGACAACCCCGGTATACTACCCCTGAACCTGGGCCCAGCAAAGGTCCAAATTAGTCAACATAACTTTATTCATTATTATAACTTAACCCCTATAGCATTAGAATTAGATACTTTAGAATATTACTATAAAAATATAACTAATACTATTTTTAAGTCACAAAATACTACTTTGCATTGGAATAGCCTAGAAAATCTAAATAATGGAATTAATTATCAATTACAATTAGCACAACGAAAATTTCAAACCCTTTATCCTTCACATAGAATTAAACGAGGTTTGATTAACGGTCTCGGAAGCATAATAAAAGCAATTTCTGGAAACCTTGATCAAGCAGACGCTGAAAGGTATGATAAAGCCATAGAGTCTCTCCAAAATAATCAGAAAAATATCATTTCAAAAGAAAATCAACAAATTTCTCTAACCACACGTTTAATTGATAATTATAATAAAACTATAACTTCATTAACCAATAATCAAAAATCAATAGCTAAAGAAGTAGAAAAATTAAGTACGGTCCTGGACAAATTAGTATTTGAATTTGATAAGTTTATCTACATTCAAAATACCTTGAATCAACTAAATCTTTCTTTGCAATTAATTATTCAACTGTTAACTGATTTAGAAAACGCTATCACTTTTGCTCGAATCAGTACCTTACACAATAGTATTATTAAGGTAGATGAAATAAAAACAATTGTTGAGAAAATACTTCAACATTATAACCCTAAACAAATATTATACGTTGACAATGAACATTTACTAAAATATTATGACGTCATTTCAATTGACGCTTATTTTTCAAATTTTATGGTTGTATTTGTTCTGCATTTCCCAATTCTTCATCCTGAATCCTTTAATCATTACCACCTATATTCCATACCTACAAAAAACCTAACTACAATTATACCTCCTCTACCTTATCTGACAATAAGTAAGGAACTTTTCCAATATTCTAATAAAGCTTGCAAGAAGTTAGACATTACTTATCTGTGTCAAAAAGTTTCTCTACAACTTCATAGCAAATATCCAGACTGTATTAGCCAAATCCTTCAAGTCTCAGAAGAAGAAGCCCTTTGCCTCTATGTTCCAGTTTCAATCCATAATGTACTAATAGAAGCAATGACAACCTCTCATTACATTGGCATATTTCCGTCATCAACGAAAATTTCAACACAGTGCTCAACAAGCAACATTCAAGTTCTACAAGGAGTTTATCTAATCGAAGTACCGCTAGGATGTGAATTCAGCACTCCCGATGAAAACTACTTCAATTCCAAAGAAATAACAGTAGAAGAACCACTTACTCTTCCGAAGATTCAAACAATTGCTCATTACCCCTCTACAAAAACCAAAACTATCAAGTTAGAAAAAATCCATCTAGACGAACTACAACGTATTCATCAAGAACAACAGCTTCTACAACCCTTTTCCTATGAAGACAGCTCTTCTTACATCACTTACTTTTGGACTCCTCCTGTATTTATCATTATAATAATTTGTATATGTATAATAATCTATAAATATCGCAGATACTTTAAAAGAAGCATAAATCAAAACAAGAAAGAAGAACAAGAAGTTCCATCAACAAGCAACCAAAATTCATCAGTTTTATTTGTCCCTTATAAAACTTCCTCAGGGGATGGACAAGTTACATTTTAATAAGACAATGGTACTATTCATTCACAGCGGTCAACTAGAACACGGATAGTGCAGATTCAGCAAGTCTCGAGGATAATCAAAGTTTATAAATAGGATAAGAGAACAATTAAGATTCATTCTGGCATAAATCATAGTAGTAACAAATATCTTTTCTTTTCACACTTAGTATATAAGTTTCATTGTATAAATATATTTAATATAATTTGTTTTTAAAAAAGCAAGTTTCGAATATTAAAATATAATTTACTGAAAAACTATTGAAATATATTTTATCCGCAATGAAATTTATTGGGCTCACTCAATGTTTGTAGCACCTCGGATATCCTCCGTCAGTTGTATACTTGCCGTAATAGATATTGTGCGAACTTAAAGTTGTTGGCTCTTTGTTCGACTGTAATTCGATACGATACCGTCATAATCCGCAATATAACTTGAAGGGGATATAGTATTAGATAGCTGCATTAAAAATATTACGTCCACTATACCAGTGCAGCCTTCGAAGATCTGTCTGCTCGGTAAGCATGCTGATACGGTTGGAGAGTTAGTCTTTCTAGGACTTTCGTTCTAATATAGTTGTCAATAGCTTTTTCCATCGTTCTGAGCACAAACGATGTTAGACTAATTGTTATGAAGGATTTGGGGTACAAATAACGAAACAAAACTAAATGTGCTACCCCGAGTTGAGGAAAATCCTCAATACATCCTCAACCCAGTTGGCCTAGAGACTAATATCGCTCAAACGTTTATATTCAGAATTATGAAGTCTGAAAAAATGGAACCTTATAAAATCACTACAGATAAGAATTTACAGAAGATGATGCAAACCGCAGATTACAGCTCTGTAAAATAGTTGAAAGAAACGAACATCGATGTAAATGATGGGAAGAAAGTATTTTATAGAGTGGTAAAGTTTTGCCTTAACGAAGAAGTAAATACACATAATCGCCGGATTTGGTCTAAACGAAATCCGCGTTGGATGAGGAAGAGAAGCATGCAGTGACCGAAGAAAATCAATTTCTGAACACACCTTATTGATAATCACATAAACGGACTTTTTTGTAGAAGGTAATTAAAATGATTACAGAAATGATACTATGCTACGGCAACCATATCATCCAATCCTAAAAATTCAATGTTACCTTCTGATGACATGGTATCAACAAGATGGTGCTCCTCCTCATTACGTACTTTTCTAAATACAGTATTTTAAGAGAGATGGTTATGATGTCGAGGAGAGATATAATGGCCATTCCGTTCACCAGACTCCACCCCATTAGTTTTGTTTCTCGTGGGGATACCTTAAAAATGAAGTCGCAAAAATAGACCAAGTTTTTCAAGTTTTCAAGTTTTTTTATTATTTCCATAGTACAAGTACATATTGATAATAAAGTGATATTTGTAGTTATAAACATACATAAAAACACCTAATTGAGCATTTTACCTAGGCATGTCTGCCTGTTTTGTTACTACTCAATCAGGTAGTATTTACTCTGAAACGTTTTATCTTTAAACAGCTAAAAATGAATACATAAGAATAAGGAGAAAAAAACAAAACTAAATTACAATGCAAGTAAAGTTATGAGACGAACAAATGTAGACAATTAATAAAAATAAATAATGGATAAAAAAAGAAGAAGACAATACTCACGCAAGGGAGTAGTAGACAAGACAATGAACAATAAACCAGAAGTTTGTATGTTATTAAGCCATTATATCAAATATTTTATTTTGGTTAGTTATTAGATGATTTTTCAATTCAATTTGAAATTTCTTTAATTTTTTCATTTGTCTGAGGTGAATCGGGGTTGTATTAAAAAATTTTGGACCGAAGAAAGATGATGATCTTTGACTGACTGATTTTTTAAAGAATTTTAGTGGTATCTCCATATTAGTAACTGATCGAGTTAAATGGGTATTTTTGTGGTTAAATTTTTCGCCGCTTGTGTATATTCTTATTATACATTGATAAGCAAAAAGTAGTTTAATGTTAAGTATCCTCGATTCATTATACAATGTTTTCGTTGAAAATAGCTTTTCTTTTTTAAGGATGATTTTTAAAATAGTGTTTTGTGCTGTCTCTAAAATTTTAATAGTGGTGTGAAATGCTCCACCCCAAGCTACTATACAGTATCTCAATAAAGATTCCACCAGAGAATTATAAAGTATTAGTAATTTTTTCTTTGAAAGAATTTCTCTAAGAACATAAAATTTATGCATTAAGGCTCTCAATCTATTGCTAGCATAGACAATATGTTGTGACCAGCGTAGGTGTTGGTCAAGTATAACACCTAAATATTTAATTTGGGACACTTTATGTATTAGGGGGCAGTTACAATCGATTTTTTGACAGTCATTGGTGTGCAGTTTAATTTCAAAGTTTTCAGGTTGTTTAACGATGGTTGAACTGAAAGTAATACATTTTGTTTTTAACACATTTAAGGTTAGTAGATTATCGTTTAACCATGAATTTATCTTCCCCAATGCTGTTTCTGCGGTGAGTTTGACCTCTTGCCATTCTTTACCAGTGAAAATAATTACAGTGTCATCCGCGAAGCATATGATTTTACCAGGGAAGTTATCAATTTGTGTAATGTTATTCATATACACGAGAAAGAGAATTGGTCCTAATACGGTCCCTTGTGGAACACCCACCTTCACTAGGGAATTAGAGCTTCTGCCTTTTTCGATTTTTACGCGCTGGGTTCTGTTTGATAAATAGTTCTTAATGAGTTCTAGTGCTACACCTTTTATGTCGTAGTTATTTAGTTTGCCAAGTAGAATGTTATGTGAGACGGTGTCAAATGCTTTGGATAAATCGAGAAATACTGCAACACATTTTAATGAATCATCTACTACGCCAACCGTCTTTTCTAGAAAATCAACTACTGCATCTTCAGTGCTTGAATTTTGTATAAACCCGTTGACATTCTGTTATAACATTATGAAAATTAACCAGTTGATTAACAAACTCTACAAGATCCTATTTTGGAAGGGATTAATCTGATACCACTAACATAGTTACGTGACTCAATTGGACAATTTTCAGAATATGTTCAGTTATTGTTCTTGAATTTTTGAATATTGATTATTATTATCATTAATAGGATTCAAGTTGTGATACGGGAATAAACATTTTGACGCTTACTAGCCACGCTGCAACACATGTGGAAATATTTTTATTTGTCGATTTCCGTGCATAAGATTTGTATGTGTTACCAGAGGAAAGTCACCAAATATGGAATAGTATCCTGATATGGAATGCCTTCATTTCTCTAAGACTATGAGTATGAAACGCAACACTCGACCATCTTCTGTTCCATTCGGTCTACTAACTATCGCACCCACACCATCGAGTCAGTTGCGCGAATGCTCTACGTGTGGCAGACGTGTTTTGTTTTGTTGTCGTGCAGAAAATTTTAAAGTTAAGTAATAAACGAGTATTACCAGCTGTTATGTTTGATTACGTAAGTGTTATACTATTTAGTATATCGGTATTATGTTTATTTCACCATTTTGTGATCTTTTGTCATTAAAATATTGTGACTTTAAAAAATATTTAGAAGAGTTTGAACTAGTATAAAAATCCAAATATGGACAGTCGTCGGTGTCTAATTATGGAATATTAAATTAAATGCTTGATGTGTGGGCTCTGGGCACATTACGATTGTGCTGGTCCAGAGTTTGATACTTGGATCTGTTACTTTTGCAAGTAATTATGTAAATTCTTTCATTTATCACAATATATATTATATTTATTTAATTGATCTCAAAGATATTAATGTCCATTTTTGTTATTGTTATGTTGATTTATGCTTATATTCCATATATGGATACCTATTCCATATTTGGTCACTCATTTGTGATTTTGTTTTTTGTGTTAGATTTTAATTTGATAACTAATATATTTAATTAAATGCTGTTAACTACATATAAATGTATGACTGATTAGTAAAAACATTAAACTGATTCAATTTATATGAAGTTTTTCTTTATATCCCATATTTGGTGACTTTCCTCTATTAGTTTCATCAATACATGTAATGCAATAATTGAAGTGCCCATATCTCTGTAACTATTGAATTTGGGCATTCAGTACCTCAAAAATAAGTTAATTCAGAAGTCGTAAGGATTCATAAAAGGATATATTATACAGGAAGATCTATTCAAATAATTAATCGCCGCAGTCACTACGCTTTTCAGCAACACCCTGTGAGTTTTGTTGTAACATAAAAATATGCAACTGCAACTAGCAGCTAATATGTATTTTTAAAATCTTTTTCCATTGGTGAGATATTCAGATGTTTCCATACTTTAAACTAACCCTGTATAACCACAACGTATTAAATAGCTATGTTAATAAATAAGTTTTGCAATAAACTGTTTGATCTAATGCCGTTGAAAAAGAAAAGAAATAGTCCATATTTCAAAGGTTGATGTTAATTTTAGTTCCTTAAAATACATAACTTGTAGATGTATGTAAACACTAATATATCACATGAAAATATACAAGCTAGGTGAACATTTCAAAATTAGATCTATAGAACAAATAATACATTTAAAAATAATTCTACAATCTAACATGTAGAAAAAATGTCTCATATACAGGGTGATTCATTAAGAATGTCCAATCTCTGAACTGTAGATTCTATACCTCAAAATATGATGATTCTGATCAACATGCCTCATGCAAATATTGCTAGTTTCCGAGATACGGGGTGTTCAAAGTTTAAATTTAAATTTTGTTTTTCGCAATAACTTTTTATGTTTTCACAATTTCTCTTTGAAAATTGGCAATTTTACGTTTTTTGGCATGAGGAATCATAATTTGCACTCTAATTTAACATTGCTAATAGAGGGCGATAGTTAAACTCGATAACCGATTGAGTTATACAGATCAAAGAAGAGTAACTTTTTTTTGTAGAATTTAACGCTTTTTAATATTTTTCTATTATTTCAGTTGTAAGCTTAGCCCAAAAAAGTTTACTTTGATTTAATTAACACAAACAAGTGTAACTAGCGCCCTCCATTAGCAATGTTAAATTAGAGTGCAAATTATGATTCCTCATGTGAAATTACCAATTTTCAAAAAAAAATTGTGGAAACACAAAAAATTATTGCGAAAATCAAAATTTAAATTTAAACTTTAAACACCCCGTATCTCGGAAACTAGCAATATTTGTATGAGGCATGTTGAGCAGAATCATCATATTTTGAGGTCTAGAATATACAGTTCAGAGATTGGACATTCTTAATGAATCACCCTGTATATTGCCTATATATTAGTTGAAGTATCATTGAGGTGATAAGTGAAACATTGAGGCTCAAGCATATACAGTGTGACTAACTTATAATCCGATGTTTGATATACATATGTTGTGTTGAGAGATATGAAAAAAAAGTTATTAAAAGAGTCGAGCTTCACTATAACCACTTACCAAATACGTTTCCTTTTGTTGAACAAAAATGTTACAGTTAGTGAGTCATTCAGATTTTCATGAATAAAATGGTATATTGTTTTAAAAGTGACGAAAATAACATTTTTTGAAGCGAGTGAACAGTTTACCAGACAAGTCGCAGTCCCCGTTTATATCATAATTATATGCTCAAAAGTATGATTTATTGATGAAATGCATTTTTATTGAACGGAAAATAGAAGATTTCACAACAAAATATATCTTGCTTCCCGGTATCATTTGTTTGTGGTTTCTCGTTAATGTTTTGAAGCTCGTGTAACTTTTTTTTCTCCATCCCTGTATACATATTCAGAGCATTTCAATTCCTAATAATTCTGAAGGCGTCACTTCTATCAAAAAATGAAAAAAAAAATATAATTGAAGGGGTACATCTATTTCTTAGAACATAAAGTAGTAAGGAAGGATCCTTACGCCAAGGACAGTTAACCGGGATGGTTATCCAAAATGGCCGCCGCAGAATAGAATATATCAGTGGCGCCGTACCCAATTTTAATTAGGATAAAACTATTTCTATAAAATGGAATTAATATTTTCAATAACTTAAAATTTAGTAGAATAGAAAATATTGTAAGTAACAAGTGTATTATAAAATGATATAAAAGCTAAAAGCTTTCTAAATAATAATGATATGCTGAAAATAAATTTGATACATTTGTTTATAAACTAAAAAATTAAAATGATACGCACATGTCATGTCACATCATGTCAAGTGAAAATTTAGGTTAGGAACAACTATGTGTATTTTTTGAAATTTTCAACATAAAGACCAATATTCACATCTGTAGATTATAATTATTATAATAATATGTACTCACCGATGAAAAGTAATTTTCAAAGCGTCGTTTTTAGCAGTCTTTGAACGTTCATAAGCACTACAACTAACCATTGTCTTAAAAACTATATTTATATCACGAGAGTATTATATAACGTAACTGAAAAACCAACTTAACCTTAGAAAATCCTATTATAAACTAGAACATCCGAGTTAGTAATAATCGGCAAAATATAACATAGAAACCAACTTTTAATCAGAGACCTAACAAATAATAAGTCATAAAATGGTTATCCAAAATGGCCGACTTTGTCTCTTTTATTTATTATGGGAGATGTGGCACACGCTCCTTCCTTACTACTTTATGTTCTAAGGTCTATTTGCACATAAGTAAACGTCATAACTTCAACCCCCTTCAAGTATTCAAAATTGGAGCCTTCTGCAAATCAATAGCTGCGTTCGTTATTTGCGTCCGATTAATCTTTTAAGTCTGAATTGTTCGCTTATTACATCTAGAGGTAGGGAAGGTGAATCTGAAGTGTTCGGTAATTCCGCTCAGATCAGTCCGATGTAAATCTGTTTGCTCGGAATATTTTGACCGACGAGAAAGATTAATCTGTTTATTTGTCATGTTATGAGGTTAATGTTGTAGACATTCCTGTCATCAGATAAATCTCGTACTGTTTGTGGACCATGAATAGCTACCAAAATTGCCTCAGGGCTAGACATGGTCGTGAATAATGAAATATAAAATCTAAAACGAAAAAATCAAACATAAAAATCGTAGTTTCTAAAATGAAAGTTACAGGCAAAAAGGAGGTTAGAAGTTCGTTATATGTATGATTGGTCGGGACGTTCGTTAATAGCAATTTGCTCAGATTAATCTGTAATCACGTGACCAAAAATCCATCTCCTCTGCGATGCAAGAACGAACTCAGCTAATGTATGTGTTTTTGTGTAGACCTAGATTGGTGAGGTTGTTTTGTAGAGTTTTGGGTATTAGTCCCGTATATAGAACGATAAATGGCACCACATCTACTTTCTCTGCATGTCACATCTGTCCTATCTCAATTGCAAGATCAGTGTATTTCGCTATTTTCTTGTTGTGTTTGTCAAATAACCTATAAAATAATCTTTTAAATGATATGTCACACAGTTTTTCCCCTATTTAAATTTATTGGTGATAGTGACCGAAGAGAGGTGCAAAGATAAAAAAAAATATAGATGGGAAACTGTCCCGTGGCGCCCTCTATTTGTACGGGTGGTGCCATCTTGAGAGTCCCGTCAGTACCTCTAACACAAATCAGATGGTTGTAAACTTCGCTAACAGCCGGAATAGAAGATTCCTGTAATTTTACAGTTTTTAGAAATCGAAAACTAAAAAGAAAAAAAAGAAAACCCAGGCCCAAACCCGGTTGATCAAAGTGTACCTATGTATAAAAATATCAGAAAATAGGAAATAAAAAATTGAAAAAAAACCCAGGTCCAAACCGGGTTTTAAACCTAGGACCTCTGAGTTGTTTGTAAACTCAGTATCCTACCAACTGGGTTAATCTGCTCACATTCAATCACATCGAATAGAAGGTTAATGGCTGCTTGGACGCATGCACACCTCAACAACTAAATTTGACGTGGTGGGGGGTACCGAGTCGAGTCAATAAGCTCTCGTGTTACTTTTATGTATGTTACTTGTATGACATCCGTCATTGTTGTCAGTATGATTGTCATGTTTTCCGCCAAGATGGCGTTACCGATTTTTGTAATATGTATGAAGAAAATTTTTAAGCATTTTTGTGAGGAACCAGTTTTATTGCTCTGCAGTACCTACCCCTTTTACATATAAAATGTTTTTATTGCTTGCACATTTAACATTAACAATAAGTAGGTTAATACGTAGAATTTTTGGTCTATGCTTACCTGAAGGAATTTTATTATTTTGCATGCAATATTGCCAGCATACCAACTAACTGTTATCCTCCAAATTAGATCTGTCAAAACAGTAATTAGTCCAACTGAAAGATCTGGAAAATGAAAAAATAATTGATACATTTTTAGTAGCAATACCGTTGTTACGTTGTTACATAAAGTTTTCCTACATTTTCCCGCATACGTGTATTGTGTTGAATTCAATTTGCAAAACAAACAAACAGATATACAATTGTAAAATATTGTGTAAAATTTGCCAGTACTAAATTTATGTGAGTTAATAGGAACAACAATATGAAATGGTACCCAAACAGTATAAGGTTAAGCCAATCCAACTAATGGGGTAATTAACAAAATTGATAAGATTGAATTCTATATTCTTTTTGTAAAATTTTTTTGGGAGATTACACCACAATTAAGTTAACTGTATAAACCCTCACTTCGTGGAATCTACTCATCATATGGTTTTAAATGAAACTAACTGTTTCTAAATGACTCCACAATATATTTGAAAAAATGTGTAAATTGCAAGTAAATTATTGACAATTGTTTCGATAAATATATCATCGTCAGAATGACAGAAGTTACTCTTGACATGATGTATACTTGATATATATTTGGCTAGTCCAAATAGTGCCTATCTAGTGATTGACTTAATATATATGAATAGAAAAAAGAAGAAGATTTTACAAATAGTAGCTTTGATATTTGTTGCTTTCGTTTATTTGGGCTTCAAGCACTTGTGCGTGACGCCTCAGTCGTCACGACTTTTGAGCAAATCGAACACGATTTTTTAGGATCCTCAAAACCACCTGACATGTGCCAATGCCAATGAATTTCCTGTGTTGTTAGGAGAACAGTTTTCAATTATAATGTTTTTGATGATAAAATTTTGCATATTTAGATATTTTTAGTGAGGTTTAAATCGTATTAAATCGTAATCGGCACAATCTTAACCTTTAAATAAACGTCAAACCGGACAAACGTCAAATATTTAATGTCCGTGTATGTGCTTAAGGGGCAAGGGGAAGGTAAGACTAGGCGTCACGCCCGGTAATAAACGAACATAATTCAGTCACTACGAGCTGCTAATAGCAGCCAAAAGTAAATAATCGAAAACGCTTATTATTAGCCAAATATATATCAAGTATACATCATGTCAAAAGTAACTTCTGTCATTCTGACGATGATATATTTATCGAAACAATTGTCAATAATTTACTTGCAATTTACACATTTTTTCAAATATATTGTGGAGTCATTTAGAAACAGTTAGTTTCATTTAAAACCATATTACACCACAATATTTTTCATATTCTTATTCCAACGTTTCCGGTATCCAGAATGGTTTTTTTTTTTTTTAAATTTCTGGTTCCTATCTGACACTACGAAAAATTATATAAAATATATAAAATCAATAATATTTTGGAGGCTTATTCTGCAAAAAATTTATTGTCAAAATTCCAAGGTCCATTAAAAGTAGATTAATAGTACGCAAATCGCTTCTTACGCGCGTCGTTTGAAACGTCAATATAATCATATACCCATGATCATAACTCTAAATTTCACGTATATACAGGGTGATTCATAAGTAATGGGCAAAATTGTAAATCTACGTTCAGAAGGCCAAAATAATAATATTTTCATTAACAATAATGGGTCTTCGTCTGCTCCTTACTGAGGTACAGGATGTTAAAGCGAAAAAAATTAAATAGATTTTTGTTAATAGATCAGTTACTTTTCTACATAATGAATTGAAAATTGGGTATGAACTAGTTTTTGTAAGGGTAAACAAGAATGTGTGAGAGGATTTGAGTTAACTCGTAGATGTCGCCACATGCGCCATATGAATTAGATGAAATCAGCTACAAATTTTTTATCGCCCATTATTTTACAACTTACTTATTTAATTTGGATAGCCCCATCATTTCTGTAGAAAAAAGCTATACCTCTTTGATCTTCAAGATATTGACGATTTTCGAGATATTTGAATTTTACTAATTCACTACACTACATTTCACGGTGGTCGACGTAGCATTAATCTGTTAAGACACAAGCATGCCATGGAATGTTGACAGTGACAGTAACAACGTGTGTAGTGAAGCTTTGACGTTTAATGAAGAGCTCAAAACATTTTATTGTTAGGTAAACTGATTCATTCTTGTCCTAACATAAATAAAAATGCCGAGACATAATCACTTTTCAAACGAAGAAATGAGAGACATGTTATGCGTTTACGCACAAGAACGTTTTTATGGGCAAGCAGCATCCAGAATATATCGTGAAATGTACCTTTACAGAAGGCAGCCAAACCGGAAGATATTTCAAAATATTTATAATCGATTGGGTGAAACAGGTTCATTTCGTCCAAAATATCATACAGGGCGTCCTAAAATTATCACTCCGAAGCAAGAAGATGAATTTTTGGTAAGAATTGCGCAAAATTCGGAAATAAGCACTCGTCGATTATCTACAGCTATTCAAATAAGACAACCGTCCGTGATTAGAATTTTGCACAAGGAAGATTTATATCCCTATAATTCTACACCTGAGATTATCTTCCAAGAGATTATTGAATCAGAGCTCAATTTTGTCAGTGGCTAAAAGGAAAATTGAATAATAATCCAACATTCCTAAATAACATTCTTTTCACGGATGAAGCAACCTTTACCAGACGCGGAGTTTTCAATTGGCGAAATAGTCATGCCTAGGAAACCAAAACCCTCGTTTAAAAAAAGATTGACATTTCCAGCACGAGTTTAAAATAAATGTGTGGTGCGGTGTAATAGGCAATACATTACTGGGCCCAGTTGAATTACCTCCTAATTTAAATGGAGAGTCGTATTTGAATGTTTTAATGACTTAGTCGACCTCTTGGGAAATCTTCCATTACAACTAAGAAGAAATATGTGGTCCATACAAGATGGTGCTCCTCCACATTTTTTACTTGCTGTGCGCGAACATCTGAATGAAATATTTCATCACCGTTGGATTGGACGTGGTAGTGAATTTCAGTGGCCACCTCGCAGTCCCGAGTTTAATCCACTTGATTTTCATGTGTGGGGTAACATGAAATCAATAGTCTATGCTGAACCTATAAATACACGAGAAGAGTTATGGAATAGAATTCAAGATGCAGCCAATTCAATACGAAATAATCCTGCTACATTTTTTAAAGTCAGACAATCCTTAACCAAACGGTTAAATGCGTGTATAAATGCTGGTGGTGGCCATGTTGGAAACCTTTTATTAAGCTTAAATTTAATTTAACTTCGCACAACTTTAACAAGTAGGTTTTGATAAGAGTTGTAAGTGGTCCTAGTTCAAGTCTGTTCTAATGCTGTCTTCGTTTTTTTAACTGGCGTACAATAAATGTGTTTTATCACGTAATTTTTGTATGGTTCCATTTTAATATTATTACCAATTATCAATTACGGTTAGGTAAATGTCAACATTCCATGGCATGCTTGTGTATTAACAAATTAATGCTACATCGACCACCGTGAAATGTGGGGTAGTGAATTAGTAAAATTCAAATATCTCAAGAATCGTTAATATTTTGAAGATCAAAGAAGTACAGCTTTTTTCTACAGAAATAATGGGGCTATCCAAATTAAATAAGTAAGTTGTAAAATAATGAGCGATAAAAAATTTGTAGCTGATTTCATCTAATTCATATGGCGCACGTGGCGACATCTACGAGTTAACTCAAATCCTCTCACACATTCTTATTTACTCTTACAGAAACTAGTTTATACCCAATTTTCAAGTCATTATGTAGAAAAGTAGCTGATCTATTAACAAAAATCTATTTTATTTTTTTCGCTTCAACATCCTGTACCTCAGTAAGGAGCATACTAAGACCCATTATTGTTAATGAAAATATTATTATTTTGGCCTTCTGAACGTAGATTAACAATTTGGCCCATTACTTATGAATCACCCTGTATAGAGAACAAAATAGACAACAGAAGCGATAGGGACGATTTATTACGCGACTACTTAATAATACTATATTTCACAGTCACCGGTTTACTTTCAACCCACATAGCATTGAAAGAAGATTCATATGCCAAGTATATGCCTTCAACGTCCCGTAAATGATGTTCGTTTCGGTACATGATTAGCATATGCTGTCCACATACTTTTGAGCACATCCCTGTACATACATCCATAGCAAGTGCTAAGAATTTTAGATTCAAACTTGTTTTTTTTCAGTAGATTTTTCGCATATGATTCGCACATACCATAAAAGTCCATCTGAAGCTTTTTTTATAATTATATATTTAGCATGTAATAATGATTAACCATTAACTAAGATCCTTTTCACTACATTCAGCGCATATGCTTGGTATATACCTTGAAGAATATCAGAAGTATTTTATTTTACAGATATCCTAAGCATGTGATAGGGATTATCAATCAGGTCAGGTAATTTCACATCTCATCTTCAGCACGTTTTATTCGTTTTACATACATGTATGAATAAATATGGTGTTGTACCCTTTCATTTTAAATATGCATCTGCCGATATCAAAATTAACCCAAAAGCCCATCCTTAGCATGTTTAATATATGAAACATGGAATATTATTTGGTACATTCAAAGCAAATGCTACGCATGTACCATAAAATAAAGTCAAAGGCGAGTATATACCTATTAGCATGCGATAATGACTTAATATATATATTCTTAATTAAGCTAACTTCATTCGATATTGAAGCCATTATCATATATATATTTCCATTTATAATATACACTTAGCATGTATATATATATATCTGAATAATCTGATGATTAACCTTAAATCATATTTTTAGCATGGGCAAAGTATAAAACATAGAACATTATTTGGTACATTAAATGCACATGCTGAATACGTCCTTTGCACATGCGATCACATCCTGTTTCAGCATATGCTTTATCGCATGTGAATAACACATTATTTGGAAGAGTATAGACAGCATCTACATTTCTTCAATTAGTTATTGAATTGAATTGAGAAAAACAGCGTGTATAAAATTGATTTGATTATTTATTAAAGATTCATGAATTGAGAACAACTATATAGATAATGTTATTGAGGAAATACGTTTGAGCAGAGTTCCTTTTCAACAAAGTATTCGAAATAATACATAAACGCATCGAAAGAGGGCGCTGACGTTTATTTGTAGCTTTACACCGATTCATATGTAACCACGGAAATCAAATACCGGACCAAAGCTAAGGAATTATACTTACCTGGCGTAGGGGATGCCGTGATCAACATGGCATACAGATGGCATGGAGGTCCCTCCAGAACAAGGATTTTTCCTTGCACTAATTAATAATGTTACATTGGTACATGGTAAATGGAAAATAAGAGGTTGACAATAAAGTTAACTTCTATATCATGTACATAGCACCTAAAAAGTGTATGCATTGCAAGCGAGAAACTTCAGAAGAGCATGTGCAAAGTACATTCTTTTCGTAAAAGGAAGTATATGCGTAGGTCCTGCGAATAATACGAAATATCCTCAGCATCTACACTAGCACATGGAAATTAATAGCACTAGGATAGGTATATAATATATACGCCGATAACACATGCCTAGGATGTACTGTATATCAGGAGGCCTATAGCTGGAAAATGCGTAGCATGTGAAAAGGATGTGCTATCACATGCTTGTTGGCACTTTGAGCTTTTTAGTGCTGGGTACATACTCAGCATCTTATATGAACATCTTTCATCACAGTCTGAAAACCTGACCAGCATGTGACCATCAGGGCGCAACACAATCTATTTATAGCACTCGTTTTGGTATTATTTGGGAACATGCTTTGCACATCCATGTTCTTCTTGAAAATATTCCACGCATATGCTTAGGATGTCAAATTGCTATGTGGGAAAGAGACAGGAGCTAAATTAACGGTCACTGGTCCACACCGTTATCTGCAACTGTCTACGAAAATAGACTAGGCCAACTAATACGACGTGAACCTACGATAAGCGACCACTTAGAGACGGTTTCTTTTCAGAAACCTCTTTATTAAATTACTTATACCGATGTCAACTAGTGCAGAAGTCAGTGAAAATCTCCCGTCCCACCATGTGTCGCGCCCGACGCAATAAAAAGAACAGCGAGGAGGAATTTCCTCAATTGCCATCTGAATCCCCTTCAACTTCAAAAAATATCCAAAATTCAACATCAACCTCGAAGACGCCCTCCAAATCCAAGCAACGTCCCCTGATGGAAACTCCTATCCATTTACCATCAATAGTCGAATATCTAAACACGCCCCAATTTCGACACTTGTTTTCATCAACAAATTCAAATAAAAACCTCTCACCCAAACAATTCGAGGAACTTCTTCCATCCACCAAAGAAGCAGTCCTCAACAAACTTTCCCAAAGCCCTTCTACTAGCTCCTACGCCCAAGTAGCCAAGTCCACCGCCTCATCCCACTCCTCTCAGGCCTCCTCCATCAGCGGAAAATCACTTTGCCAAATTGAAGAAGTCTCAGTTCAGACTTCTCCATCAAAATCTTCCCATTCCCAAAAAACATCTTCCACATCACTCCAAACCCTCAACCTACGAAACCTCCCTCCAAAATTTTTCTCTCAGAAGGAACTTTTCAACCTTCTGAACAGAAACGAAATTCTGAGTGGCCAAATCTCCTACCTCAAAGCGAACCCAAACCGCACAGCCCTCCTCAAAATTCCGAGGAACATCTGCTCCAAAACTTTGGAGAAAAAAGTCCGCAACGCCATCGGAGACAACGAAGTCGTCTATCTACCTCTCTTCTCCCAAACTTCTGCTTCCAAAAAAGATCCTCCAGCCAAAAACAACACCCTCCAAACCACTCTTTTGTCATCACCAGAGTTGACAAAACAATCTCCAATGAAGAAATCTTTGATCTTCTCAAAGATCTTCAAATTGTGTTCCTTAAATGCTGAAGAATCATTTCCAAAGCCTCCAACACTCCAAATATCCTAATCAGAGTCATAACAAACTCTGAGCCCCAGCTACAACAAGCTTTGTCAAAAAAAATGTTCCTCTACCGCCTAAATCATCGTTGCGAAATTTCCAACGCAGATCTATTTCCACCCGTCCCAAAATATTGTACTCGATGTACAAAACTAGGCTACAAGAGAATTTAAAGCCAAGCTTTACACCTGCCCTCATTGTGGTAGTCACGACCACAAATCCGATAAATGTGACAAACTCAACAAGCCTTCCTGTACCAACTGTGGCGGTGATCACACCACATACCATCCTAAATGTCCAAAAAGACAAACTCCAGCCTCAAAACCCGAGGACAGCCCCTATAACATTGCCAAAACCTCCAATACCATTTGACTTCCCTTCGGAAGTCCAAGAAATTCTCGAGATAACTTGCGTTATCTAGATGAATGCAATCCCTTCCGCCAGTAGGATGGTAATCGAGACGCTTCGTCTCCTAATACCGTCCTACTATAACTACAACTGCTCTGTCCAAGGACAGGGCAACAAGGCATATTTCAATTTCTCGCCAATCTCGTAACCTCGAACTAATAATTTTTCTTTACAGCTAACACGCGCCGAAACAGCGGAACCTCTCCAAAAAAGTGTACCGAAAGCCGGATGAAAAGTGCATAGGAAGCAACCACGGACACGACACCACGAGAAGTTCCAGACTACGAGGCGCAAAAACACAAATAAACAACACACACTCGCCAAACAGCGAATGCTCCAAAAAAGTGTATAGAAAACCGAAAGAAAAGTGTATAGAAAGCAACCGGACACCAAGAAGGAGCAGTCGCCACTACACATAACAAGACCGCACTTATTAGTGCACACTCACACTTACATCAGCCGAAAAAGTGTATAGAAAGGTGCACCGAAAACAGTTGGAACGAAGTAAAACCCTGCGAAGGAAGAAACATCGATCCAAGCTAGGATAACAAATGCACTTCTCAGTGTATTGTTTCGGGTATTTTCAATATCTGAAACTCTACTTTGAAAACACAATAAAAATTCTTGTATGTGTATTTTTTTCCCTATTTCCTTCCACTCCGGGATTATGGATGCAGGTTTTCTTTGGTTTTTTCCTGCATCTTAATTTTCGCAACGTTCGGAACAGCGATACGTTGCGGAAATTAACCATATGGCCATCCTTTGGGTGCACAGCCACAGCTGTCCCTACCGCGACCGTCAAATCATGCCTTTAAATTCAGTCAATTCAAACCTTGAAGAGGACTAACTCTCCTATAACAGGGTAGAATCAAATTTTGCTTAGCTTGCTATCCGATGATGGATAATTTAAATTTCAAATCAATTAAAATTATGCTCGAACAAAAAAAAACCATATTTCGCACGACATATCATTTTCTACAAACTTCGTTTGTTTTTTTCACTAAGAATAATATGAATATGACAAATTATTTTTACATTTCTTTTTTATAATTTTGGCGAACCCACTAGTGCTTCAACCAGTGGTAACGTTCTTTAACGAGTCCAATATCAATGGACTGGGGACCTCGGCTTTACGTCTCCTCCTAAAGACGGCATATCTTCATTATACCTCGTGCTCATTGGTATAATGCCTGCGAGCTGTGATATGCTAGTACGCTGCAGGAGGTACGAGCCCTATACGATGGTTTTCCCTGGCATGGTCACCCATCCAAGTACTAACCATAATCGACACTGCTTGACTGTAATTATCGCATCAAACGCGTTCCACTACAGTCGTCGCTGGTTAATTGTATTAATTATTGTCTTTATAGAAATGTTAATTGTAAATTGATTTGTTAAAAACTGGTTAAATTAGATGGATTTGGGTAATAATCGATAGAGATCGTGTTTCGAACTGCTATATATTTATTACACTGATTCTTGCTGCCGGGACGGCTTACATGTTGCCAAGTTTATAATATGGCACTAGATATAATACATTTTTATACACTCCCCCCGTTTGAAAGGAACCTTCAAATAAAATATTGTATAAATAGACATTGAGAAAAAAAATTAAAATGTATTCTGAAAATGTAAGGATTTAAATCAAATGTTTCAAATGTTTTGTTTTATAAAGTGTCACTTTCCACTGGCAATGGGCACAAATGTCGGACCGAACGGGTTACGCACTTTGTTGCAGTTTTTATCTCGGCCACACGGAACACACCGTCCTTGTTGGGAAACAGTTGTAGAATTCGACCAAGTGGCCACTTGCATGGTGGTTGATGATCCTTTTTGATTAATACTAGCGATCCAATTTTGATTGGAGTTGGTGGCTCCTTCCATTTGTATTGTTGGTGAAGCTGGGAAATATACTCTTTTTGGAACCTTGTCCAAAACAATTGGTACATCTGCTGAAGAACTTTCAATTTTGGTAATCTTCCAATAGCTACATCTTCTAAATTTTGTTCAGGAGGCATAGTTATAGGACGTCCGATTAGGAAATGGGATGGTGTGAGAGGTTCTAGGTCGTTGGGATCATTTGATTGTGAATAAAGTGGCCTAGAATTTAAAATTCCCTCAATCTGAACAAGTAAAGAATAAAAATCCTCATAAACAAAAGTTTTATGAAGTGAGACTCTTTTCAAATGATGTTTCATACTCTTGACTGCGCTTTCCCATAGTCCACCAAAATGAGGAGTGTAAGGTGGATTAAAGTGCCACTTAATATTATTGTTATTAGCATCAATTAAAATTGCATCTTGATTGTCACGCAAAAAGTGACCTAATTGTTTTAGTTCATTTTTTGCTCCCAAAAAGGTACTTCCGTTATCAGAATATACATGCTCTGGAAGACCTCTTCGTGAAGTGAATCGGCGCAGGCAGGACAGAAAACAATTAGTAGTTAAGTCTGATAATAATTCTAGGTGAATGGCTTTTGTGGAGAAGCAAACAAAAACACACACGTAACATTTTACTATCTTGCATCCTCTACCTTCTTTATTTTTTAAAGGAAAAGGGCCTGCGAAGTCAATACCTGTATACTGAAAAGGTAGAGATGGGCTTGTTCTGTTTTTGGGTAAACTTGACATCGGATAAGTTGCGAACGTGGGTTTAAATTTATAACAAGTAATACAATTTTTACTTATTTTTTTGGCTAAATTGCGTCCTCCAACTACCCAATAAAATTGTCTTACATTATATAAAAGTAGTTGTGGGCCTGGATGTAATAACTTAATATGTTTATTTTCAAATATTAATTTTGCAATTGGATGCTTAGATGACAATATAATAGGGTGTTTTTGATTCATTTGTAATTCAGAAAATTTTAGTCTACCACCTACTCGTAGTATACCTAAATTGTCAATAAATGGTGATAAACAAGATAACTTATTGTGGTTTGCAAGTATTTTTCCATTAGTTTTTAAAGTATTTATCTCTTTTGAAAATGAATCTAACTGAGCTAATTTAAGTAAAGTTAAATTGGCCTTGTTTATTTCACTGATGTTTAACTGTCCATAGATTCTTTCTTGGGGTCTTCTACGTGAGTTTGTTATGAATCTTATGCAGTAGCTAACTACGCGTCGTAATTTATTTATACAAGAAAACCGATTAAATAAATCTAAATTGTCAACTTGTCTAATTGTCAATACCTTCTGAGATTTTTTCAACTCTGGGACGATAAAATCATGTGTATTATAATTTTTTATTAGTGACTGATGAATTGGATTTGAGAGAAAATTAGGTCCATGCCACCATAAACTTAAATTGGCTAAATTATCTGGGAGAACACCTCTAGTTGCAAGATCTGATGGATTTTCGTTTGTTTTAATATAGTACCAATCATTGATGTTTGAGAGTGTTTGAATTTTGGAAACTCGATTTGCAACGAAAGGTTGTAATTGATTCGGTTCCTTTTTTATCCAGCATAATACTATTTGGGAATCAGACCAATAATAGACTGGAATTGAAATGGCAAGTGCACCTAGAACTTGTTGCATTAATTGGGCTCCTAATAAAGCTGCACACAGCTCTAATCTGGGAACTGTGGTAGGTTTCAAGGGTGATACCTTGGTTTTGGAACATAGTAAATGGGTTTCATACTTTCCTTCTGAATCGATACTTCTTAAATAGACACAGCTAGCATATTATGCTTGTAATGAGGCATCACAAAAGCAATGAATATCTGATAAAATATGGTTGTCTCCAACAGTATGTCTAGGGATTTGAATATTATTCAATTGGGAGAATTTGTTATAGAATTGCGTCCATTTTATGAACAAAGATTCTGGAACTGGGTCGTCCCAAGGTAATTTAATTGTCCACAATTGTTGTAGAAATATTTTTGCAAATATGATTACACAACTCAAAAGTCCAAGCGGATCATATATTTGTGAAATTATAGAGAGGATTTTTCTTTTTGAAATTGTTGTGATAATTTTGATTGTGCCTATGTTGAATTTTAATTGATCTGAATTGCTAATCCATTGAACACCTAGTGTTTTGAAGCTTTCTGACTCTCCCAAGTTTAGGATTTCATTAGAAATATTGGAAGTTTCTAGTTCAGATAAAATACGTGGTTCGTTAGCAATCCATTTTCTGAGTATAAAATGTGCAGATTTTAATATTGCTGATATTTCTTTACATCTTGTTTGTAATTCAACGAGATCATTTGAGCCTGTTAGAAGATCATCTACATAGAAATCGGACAGAATTGTTTTAGAAGCAGCTGGAAGTTGTTCCATATGATCAAAAGCCAATTGATTCATACATCTAATAGCAATATAAGGAGCAGATGTAGAGCCGTAAGTAACTGTGTTAAGTTGGTAAGTATCAATTTCCTTGTCTGGAGCGTCTCTCCAAACAATTTGTTGTAACATTTTATGATCTTCGTGCATTAATATTTGTCTGTACATTTTAGAGACATCTGATGAGACTACATATTTATATAATCTAAATCTAATTAATATATCAAAAATGTTGTTCTGTATTTTTGGTCCCACATACTGAAGATCATTTAATGACCACCCAGAAGTAGTAGAGCAAGAACCGTCAAATACAACTCTCAAGTATGTGGTAATTGAATTTTCTTTAAAAACACCATGATGAGGTAAGTAATAATTAGGATGAGATTCAGAATATGTATTATTTGTAATTTTGATCATATGGCCTAATAGGATATATTCATCAATAAAATTTTTATATGTAAAATAGAATTCTGAGTTTGTATTAAACCTTTTTTCCTACGATAAAAAACTTTGGATTGCAATTGATCTTGAATCACCTAGAAGCTCTGTTGAATGCTTGAGTGGTAGTTTTACAATAAATTGTCCATTTTCATGTCTAGTTGTATTACTCAAAAATAGATTTTCACACAGTAAATCATCATTTGACATAGTAATTGGTTGACTTATTTCATTTATTTCCCAAAATTTTGTTAGTTGTTTGTCTTCAGGAATTATTTTAGACAGGTTACATATAGATTTTTGAATATATTTTGTGATAGTGCCAGATACTATCCACCCAAGTTTAGTATTTTGTAAAATAGGTTTGTTTTTTCCTAGCTCAATTTTGCCGTCCTGAATTAGTTCCCAAAATAGAGAAACACCAATGAGAATGTCAACCTCATGGGGACAACAAAATTCAGGATCTGACAAATGAATGTTTTCAGGAATTTTAAAAGTGGAAGTATCAATTTTTTCAGATGGAATAACAGAAGTTATTGTAGGTACGACATAACATGATAAATTGCATTGATAATTCTTATAATTTGAGAAAATAGTAAAATTAGTTTTTTGTGTCAGTGTAGATGTCACATGATTGATGCCAATCATAGACAAGTTGGTTGGGGTTAAGGTTAGACCTAAACGTTCACAACATGTTTTCGTAATCAGATTCGATTGAGCTCCTGAATCAAGTATCGCTCTACATTTTTGCATTTTGCCTCTAATGTCTTTCACATTAAATGTTACCGTAGATAATAGTGCAGATGAGTAACATATTTCTGATTGATTTAAGACCATGTTTGATTGGAAGAAAATACTTGAAGATGGGTTTCCATCATTGTGGTTATTTTCTATAAGTTCTTGTGTATTGGAATTGCTAGATGATAAATTAACATTATTAGAATTGTCTGAATTAGTCAAGTCTTTATGAAGTAGTGTGTTGTGTTTTCGTTTGCACCTCTTGCAAGAACCCATTGTGCAAATATCTTTGGAATGACCTATGCGCAAACAGTTGTGGCATAATTTTAAGTTTTTTACTTTATCCCATCTTTCATTTATATTTAGTTGTAGAAATTCTTGATAAATATAAATAGAATGATTACCTTTGCAAAAATTGCATTTTAGCTTGTTAATTGATAAATTTATATTCGAAAATTGAGGTTTGAATGTTTTATTTTAATTATTTGGAGGATGTTTGAAATTGTTTGAATGAGGTTCTTCTAAAGCCTCCAGTATGTCTTGTCTTTCTTTCAAAAAGTCTAAAAAAATGTCAAGTTTTGGTAATTCAGATTGTGTATAAAATTCTTTCCACTTATTCTGGCTGAGTTTATCTATTATTTTTTTAATTTCTTGGGAAATTAAACCACAATATTTTTGAAATCTTTATTTCAACGTTTCGGTAGCGTATATCAGCCGATTGTAGTCAAATTTGGTTACCAATGTTAGAAAGAGAAATTTCCAATAATCAATTACCTGCGTTATCAGGATAGCATCATAAGTTTTTATCCAGGTTTTCTTATGATTTATAATTTGAATAGTTGTTAATCGATACACATTTCAATACACAAAATCACAAAACTGAGTATACATATTTCAAAAACTTAAATATTCATACACAAAAAAACTATTAAGAAACGCGTTTTATTAACAACATTTCCAATATAAGCGAAAGAAACGCGCTATCCCAATAAAAACCGTTCCTGGAACGTGCACTTCACTGGATTTCCATTTCTAGTAGACTATCATATCGTTGGAATGTCATAAAATGAAGTGTTTCATTTCACATTTTGCCACAGATATGATCTACTATGAATGGACCTTAATAAAAATTTGATAACAAAATTTTGCAGTCTTAAACTTCAAAATAATTTTTTGATTGTCTAGTTGTCAAATTTTTTCTGTTGTGTCAGTTAGGGATAAAAAAATTAATTTTTACTTATTTTTTCTTGACAACGGTAGCTGGAACGCTACCGAAACGTTGAAATAAAGAATTCAAAAATATTGTGGTTTAATTTCCCAAGAAATTAAAAAAAGAATGAATAATATACCACAAGGAACATACAGAAGATAAGTTTATCTAGTTTATGATAAATTATGTGTATTATTGTCATATCCCATAAAGATTCTTTAGTTAACTTCATACTATCTAGAGCAGAAAGATGTTTCGAGATTTCATCTATGAAATTTCTAAATTGAAAAAAAACACTTTTGTTAATAGAGTTAATGTTCAATATTGCTTTAATATGAGTATCTACAAGGAAGTTCTTTTTGTCAAATTTCTTACAAAGCATCTCCCATGCTGTATGATAATCTTGATTATCGTCACTGCCCATTATAGAGCGTTTTGCATAACCTTCTAGTGAAGCCTTTAAAAAATGATATTTTTGTCCATCATTCAAAGTGGAATTTGAGTCAATGGTCGACATGAAATTCTTTTTGAAGTCTAGCCACTGCTCATATTCCCCATTAAATGTTGGTAGTTTAATTTTTGGAAGTAAAAAATTTTGTAAAGATTCCTGGGCTGTTATTGCTGAAGGTCTCGAAACTTGAGAAGATGAATTTTTGTCTAAATAAGTTTTTAAAAAGGTAATCGATTTGTAATATTTACTAATATACTAATTCCCTCTCCTCATATTGTGACTCTAAATCTTTTTCTTCACATATTTCTTCGATTTGTTGTTGAATAGTTTCGAATTAATTTATTAAATTAACATTGTTTTCGTACCTCATAAGTATATCTACTGTATCTACCTCTGATAAAATGTCTTTTGTACATGGATTTTTAATTGAATTTACATATTTTTCCAAATTAGTTAGCCTTGTTTTAATAGATCCCCTATTCCGAATTAATTGTTCAATATCTGCCATGGCAAAATAATAGATTATTTACTTCCTTTAATATTCAGACAGAGACAATCTCAAATAATAGACGAAATCATAGTTCAAAATAAAATAATTGTCCAACTTTATTCACAAATGAAAAAATAAGGTTAGGAAAGGAAATAATGGACTAACCTGTTGATCATTCCTAGTTGACCTGATAGTTCTTGACGCTTTGCAATGATTGTTTTCTTGATTCTTGATTTGGTCTACTATAAATTGCACTCGCGCAGCAGGTGACTGGAACTATTGAATGTTGAACTAGTTCTACCTCGTGGTTGATGTATTTCAGATTTGTAATCTTTAATTAATCTTTTAAATTGTGATGTACCCAAATAATCCGTATTCGAAGGACCAAAGATGGTTAATTGTATTAATTATTGTCTTTATAGAAATGTTAATTGTAAATTGATTTGTTAAAAACTGGTTAAATTAGATGGATTTGGGTAATAATCGATAGAGATCGTGTTTCGAACTGCTATATATTTTTTACACTGATTCTTGCTGCCGGGACGGCTTACATGTTGCCAAGTTTATAATATGGCACTAGATATAGTACATTTTTATACAGTCGCCCAACAAATTATTATAATAGATAATTTCAACAGGTAAGAACTAATCAATAAATTTCCAATAAAAACTTACCTGCATATGCTAAATGAGTAATAAAATAGTTCATTCTACTCTTTCTTGATCTACCTATGGTCAATGTAAAAATAACTCCTGAATTTCCAGCTACTATTACAATAAGTAATAACCATAATACTGTGTATTGCTCTACCTGAAACAAAAAATATTGGGTAAGTGATTATCAGTCTTCGCGCTTTCCGACTCATGATTTATAGGAATGAGATATTTATACTATAAGGGATGTAAGTAGCATTCACTACTCGAGTACGATTTTGCGCAATAGTAATAGCGAGGGTTGGCAATAAATTTCGAGACAAGTAAATTCACGAGTACTTACATCCTATGAAGTATATAAGATTTATTGGATCAATCATTGAACACAAAGGGATTCAACTCGCAGTATATTCCCATCTACCAACCAGGACTCTAGTACCTAGGAGTTTTAGTTTATGGCACATGGGAGGATTGACCTCGCATTACACTTCACATGCTACTAGTACTGTGCAATGATCATGACTTGAGACATGCTCGCTCCAGCTACTAGAGCTTTACATGTATAGTCGAATCTGAGTAGTGCAATGAACAATAGTATATTAAGTATTAAGAACGGTAAGGATTGTTTACCAGTCGACAGCAATGTTTGGAGGCTAAGCGTAGGGAAGCCTATAATTTTGCTGGAGACCGGTATTACCCTTAACGCTCGAGATGCTTATATCATTTTTTGCGCGATCGTATTGAAATAACTTTCGAATAGAATAATTTAAATTTCTTCGAAATTGACGAAATGTCAAAAGTGACATTTATATTTCTCGATCAGATTAAAATTTAATTTGCATTTTGGTGAAATTGTTTTCATACTATTTATTACTTTTTATATTGTTCTGTTCGTTTCTGTTCATTAAAAAAATATAGATCTTATTTTTTTTTGTTCCTTTCGTGTAATGAATGAAGTAATATATTATTTATGACCACTTAAATGTATGTAGGGCTAAGACGTCGGTAAGTAATTTACTCACCGACGTTTTGGACTTGGAAACCAGGAGCGCTATTCTGTACGCGGCATTGACAGTCGTCGGTATCGGTATGTAAACAACAGCCATCGGCTGCGCGGCCGACGGGACTAATATAAAGCTATTCTGTATGCCACGGTTTTCGACGCTCGGAATTGCAACCAAAAATTATCGGCATAGAAGTGACGTCACTCGATTCGGTACATGTGGCCAATGAGCGATGAGGGAAACTGTCAAATTTGTAAACAAACCAAAGTGCACGTGCACGAAGATTAGAGCAAATTATCCCTTGTAAAATTAACCAATAAAGGATAAAGAAGAAGAAGAAGAAGATTAGAGGTTATATTTTGGTTTCGTTGGAAGGTAGGGTCATATAATTAGATAATAGATAGTGATAGTGGCATATCTTTTATCTGTTATCATGAACGATACAATTCATGTTTATATTAACATTAACAACCTGAAAAACTCGAAGTTTAGAGTCAACTAGCATTGAAGAATTGATTCGGCGTTAACATTTATATCTCTTTTTTTGTCAAGTCTCAAAGATAGGATAAGTACAGATATTAATTATTTTAAAGAAGTTTCTTGTTCAATCAAATCTAAGCGTTAGTTAGTACAAGGAGAGCCATTCAAATTTTGCTGCAGGAAAATTTTGTGGAAAAGAGGGGAAAAACTTATAAAACACTAGATTAGACACTATACACAATATAGTTACTCTTCAAATATTAAAAAGTCACTTAAGTAATCCGCAATTCCAGCCAAACATCAACAAATAATGAAAATTTCCTTTCAACGAAAATCGATAACGGTTACCGTGGGGCTCATTAGATCACGGTAGACATACCGATTCTCATCGACTCGAATTCGCGATATCGGTCGGTGAAATGGTATACAGAATGCCGCACATGCGACTAACCGACGGCTGTCGATAACTGAGTCTTACCGATACCGATTTCTCTCCGAAACGAGTTACAGAATAGCGCTCCAGTAAACACAACCCACCGTCCTGACAACCGATGCTGTAAATAAACAAAAAAGATCGAACGCGCAAAAAAGGTATTAAACACGCTGCAGATACATTTGTCATGTGAGATTATTCACTTATTATCAAAAGGCAGATATTTTATATCTAATAAATTCAACAGCAAAAATAACAATCAATAACCACGGCAAAAACAATTAAGAAGGAACACTCGGTAGAAAAGCTAACGAATACATTGCACTTTAATCACCCACACATTCAAAATCTGAAAAATAATTTCTCGGAACACTAAACTTAACCACCATTTTGTAACAGTCATTAACAGCATGCTTAGATTGATCGAATCGATTGAAAAGTTTACGAAAAAAAGGCAAGTTAATGGGCCTTTTATACAGTGTGGAAACCACTCATGGAACAAAATTCTTTATGTCGTTATTTGAGAAAATTATAAAAAATACCGAGACACGTCAACTTTTGAATTGAGTTGTGCGTTATGTAAACATAAATGTAAATGTACAGGGTGATTCACGCAAGTATGCCGTAGTCGGTGTTTTTTTTATGGAACACCCTGTATATTCGAATATTTTTGAAATTCTTTTAATGAACCAATTCCAACAAACTAAATAATGTATGGTCAATTATGAATTATACAGGGTGAAATTTTAAAATTAATAATTTATTACACTTGAAATATTGGTACTTTTTTAAATTACCTAAATATGGATTTATCAAAAATCTAAACTAACTAATTATTAGACGTATTTGTATATTGAACAAAACCTGCTACGCTCATGAATTTTATCATAGATACCTAAAAATTGCCAAAAACGCCAATAATTAGACAAAATCGGTAAATAATGTGGATTGTTTTAAATCGGTAAATGATGTGGATTGTTTTCTATTCTGTCAGTTGTTGATGTGTTGACAGTTTATACTGAAACAGTAAAATCATTGTCAAACACTCTTTCCTTGTCGACATAACAATGAAATATTTAACTGAGACTCACCGAATTGGGATTTTAATGATGATCGAGTACGGGGATAACTGCAAAAGTCAAGTTGAAGTGGCAAACTTATTTAATCACAGGTATCCAGAATTGCCTAATATTTCACAAAGTACTGTGTCTAAAATTCATGCACAATCCAGAGAACTTGGACATGTCAAACCATTGAAAGGAAAACCACACTTTGTTGAAGATGATGTGAAAGTGGATATTTTGTTAAGTGTCGAAGAGAATCCAACTTCAAGTACACGTCAAATTGCCCGTGAAAATAATGTTAGTCATACAACTGTTCTAAGATGTCTTCATAAAGAAAAACTTCATCCCTACAAATTAACTTTTGTGCAGGAGTTAACAGAAGGCGATTCAGATCGTAGAATGGATTTCTGCGAAAGATTGATGAATAAGCTGAACAGAAATGAGATAGCCCTTGGTACTATTCTTTTTTCTGACGAATCAAAATTCACCATTCACATTGAATGGAGAGGTAAACCGACAGAACTTAGATATTGGTCAGCAGAGAATCCTAATTGGATGCGTGAGACACATACTCAGTACCCTCAAAAGGTGAACGTTTGGGCCGGTATCATAGGCGACCATATTATTGGTCCTATATTTATAGATGGAAATTTTACAGCTGAAAAATATTCAAATATGCTTAGAAATAGATTTATTCCTGCGTTGGCAAACTTATAACCCAACGCAATAGATCCTAGCTTACCGAATGAAAATGTTTGGTTCCAGCAAGACGGGGCAACGCCCCATTATGCCTTAATGGTAAGAACTTATTTAGATAAAATCTTCCCCAATAAATGAATTGGACAGACAGGTACTATTCAGTGGCCAGCTAGATCACCAGACCTTGCGCCGTTAGATTTTTTCTGTGGGGTTATCTCAAGAACAAAGTATATGCAACACAACCAACTATCATTGTAGACCTCAAAGACAGGATAACTACAGAAATACAGAATATTTCACCTCAAACTTTAAACAAAGTTAAGGAGGAGTTCTATAGAAGACTGTGCTATTGCCAACAACTAGGTGGAGAACATTTTGAGCATTCATTTTAATGTATTAAAATCAAATACATCAGGTATTTTATATATATATATATATGTGCTTAATAACTGTAAAAATAAAAATTTCACCATGTATAATTCATAATTGACCATACATTATTCAGTTCTTTGGAATCGGTTCATCAAGAGAATTTCAAAAATATGCAAATATACAGGGTGTTTCATTGAAAAACAACAACACCGACTATGGCATACTTGCGTGAATCACCCTGTACATTTACATTTATGTTTACATAACGCACAACTCAAAGCAAAAGTTGACCTGCCTCGGCATTTTTTATAATTTCCTAAAATAATGACATAAAGATTTTTATTCCATAAGTGGTTTCCACACTGTATGTAGGTACCTACTGTTTTAACATATAAGAAAATGAATCTTCCATTTCAAACAAAAAAGCTATTTCTTTTATATTCACTGAAATAGATCTATCGTGCAGGATAAATGGATCACTGCTATCCCGCAAAAGTATTCTTCCCACCCAATTTTCGTATATTCTCTCCACATTTTCTGATTGAATGAATAGGGATTGTTAAGCTGGTAGCATATTAACTGGAAATTACACCACCAAAATCGGAGAAATAGCCAACAAACACAACACCTCTAATTAGAACTTGAAAGAAGGTTATTGGTCGCGTTCATCACAACGTAGCGCTACCGAAGCGATCATCAATTTCCTGCTGAACACGTGTTTTGTTCACTGATCAGATTGAGCGCTGTGGTATCAGTCGCCATTTTTTCAATAGGAATTAAAATACGCTAAGCTACCAATTGATGATGCATCATCTGTCATTTATGTCATATATTGAAAACATAATATAAATATTTTTGTTTGGAGATATTTTAGTTTGTATTTCAGTGAAAATTTTTTAACATTTCCAAGAACCAATCAAATTTCCTCATTTTTTATCACATGAGCAATTTACACTGATAACAGACCTTGGGGCTGTTTTCACGTTGCTATGGACGCATATTGATTTATTTCGACTTTGAAGTTTCAAATATTTAATATTTTGAAATGTTACATTAAACTTTTCTAATTGTTCCCTTGTTAATTGCACCTTTAGATAAATTGTTTTAGATCTGTGTTTTCTATAATAAGCAAAAAGATTTCTATCCGAATAACCCTCGGACATTGATAAATGCTTAAAAATTTTATGACAACTTTCTCAAGCTTGTTGCTTGTAGGCAACAAGCTTTCAAAATCTGTCATAAAATTTTTTCGAACAATTATCAATGTCCTTGGGTTATTACTACTGAAAATAGATGAACAGCTGGAGGTGACTTATGATATTAATAATAAATTGTATAGTGTGTCAGGAAGTTTAACTTTTCATACCATGCTCCAAAGTGGTGAGTTCAATTTATTGTGCCATTTTTCAATGGTTAGAAGTAATACCCATTCCACAATTTTCGTATATATCAAATAAAATTGAGTTGTTGTTGTTGTATTCATTCACATTTGACATATATGTCGATGGTTTTATTAGCACGTTCAGCAGAACTACGAACTGATGGACCACTCTAAAAATCGCTACCTAATTAACTTTGTTGGGATGAACGCGACCATTTTCTTTCTTGATGGTGTAACAATTCATGTTATTTTCTATAAACAAAGAGAAAATTGGTTACCTGGGTGATTATTAATAATTGTGACTTTTGTGGTTGAGCTTGCTGTCTTACAAATTAGGTGAGCTGCTCACGAACAAATCGAATGTACCTTCACACATGCATTTTACTTAATTATTTCTCAACTGAGTTTGTATTAAACAATAAATTACTGATTACAATACTCAGACCTTTTTATCTGTGTCTCAGTGAAACTATGTTTGCGAATAGCAACATTATTATAGAATAGTATATGGTGCGTCGAGTGAGAAAAGCATTCACTGAGACCTAAAAGATCCATTGTGCCCCCTTACTTCTACTCAGTTTCTGAGGAGAGTCTCAGAAACTAGTAGTTCCTTTAGTCCTATTTCCCGGAGGAATTTCAGGATGTCTGCAGGCTTCAACTTAGGCAAATGTTCCTCTTCTATCCAGTAATCTCCTAGGTGCTGTGCTCTAGGATTCTGAAGTGCTGTGCAGTTGGAAAGTATGTGGATGGAGGTTCCTTCTTCCATTTCACAAAATCTGCATTCTTCTTCCTCCACTATTTTGAGCTTTTTAGATGCCCATTCAGGCGACAATGTCCCGTTAGGATCCCTGTTGAAACTCTTAGCGCAGTTTTACTTTGACTTATGCATTCTTTTGATCTCAACAGGTTGTAGTCACCCAGAAGAGTCTTTGATTGTATAAGCCCTACTAGATCTTCCCAATGGTCAGATCTTCTCTTTTCTCGGCTTTGCTTATTTCTTCCAATATAACATTGGGGCTGATTCCGCAAAAGGGTTCAGGTCCCCAGAAAGGTATTTCAGTCCCCCTCTCTGCTAGTTCATCTGCTATTTCATTTCCTTCTATTCCAGTGTGTCCTGGAATCCATAGTAAAGTGACTATGTTGTTCTCGCCTAGTTCATTGAGTTTGTCTAGGCATTCCCACACCATTTTGGAACTGATTACACAAGAGATCAGTGCATTAATGGCTGCTTGACTATCCGACATTATGATAATCCTTTGTCTTCTGTATCCTTTATCAATATTGAACTGGGCGCAATTTCTTATGGCGTGGATTTCCGCTTGAAAGTTACTCGGGGTTTTTCCCAAGCTTTCGGAGTGTTTGGTTCCTGGCACGAACACTCCTATCCCAGTTCCTTCTATTCCTTTTGAGCCGTCTGTGTACCATTGAATGGCATTCTTTCCAAGTCTGGTAATGGTATTTGGATCCCATTCCTTCGTGTTGCTCATTTCCGTAACGAATTTCTTTAAAAAGTTATACTTTTTCATCATACCGTCTTGTGGCATGTCCCAGGTTGTCTGATTTCTAAGAAGTGAGGAGGTGGTTTTTTTTAATGATTCCCTCTCTACTTAGTCTGTATCTTGTTCTTTCTGCAACACTTTCCACCACCATATGTAAAGGGGTGAGGTTGAGAATCACTTCCATGGCTGCCGTTGGGCAAGTTCTCATTGCTCCTGTAATGCATATACAGGCTAGTCTTTGAATTTTGGAGAAGTTTTCTCTCGTCGTCAATAGACTAGTTCTACTACTCCACGCAATGGCTCCATAAGTGATGATTGGTCTCACTATGGCAGTGTACATCCAGCTTAGGATTTTTGGGTTACAACCCCAGTTTCTTCCTGCCAGATTTCTGCACACCATTATAGCCATTTTTGCTTGTATGTAATCTCCTTTTCGTGTTTGTTCCACAGGAGTTTACTGTCTAGAGTTAAACCTAGATACTTGACTTCTTGTCTCCATTCAATCTCGTTCCCTTCAAGTTTTATGGTTTTGAGGTTGAGTTTTCTTTTCTTAGTGAAGGCTATCAGGATGGTTTTAGTGGGGTTGATGCCAAGTCCCACTTGCCTACACCAGCTATTTGTATAGTTCAGACCCTTTTGTACAATATCGCAAAGGGTGTTTTCGAATTTCCCCCTGGCTGTTATGACAATATCGTCGGCATATCATTGGCAGGATATTCCAAGATCCGTCGTCATTATAATTTTTGTGATTGTAGATTTCTCGTAATGAAACCATTTAAGGGAACTATTGGGTTTTGCAGAGTTATGTGTTGGGTAATTCCACATTACTTGTTGAAGTAACACGTGCATCTTGACCAGCACTGGTTAATCTTGATGGGATTTGGAATACATTATAGTTTAATTATACATTTAATCCAGATTACAGAAAACCGTCGTCGAAATGGATTGGCAACAAGAAAATTTGAACTAGATTGAGGATTACAGCCAATTACTTGCACTAGCAGGACGTAGCGGAGGGGGCATTCCATATTAATAGGATCGTCCTAATATTAGTTTTCATCATACTTATTGAGTTTTCATATTATACAAAATATATACATGCTATTATTTGATATTCAGTTTTTATGGAGCAATTACATTTTTAGAATCACACAATTAACTATCAGATAGGAAACAATAAATGGGCCATCCCATTAAATTAACCAATGAGTAAGCTCTGCTGACAAAAAATATAAAATTTTCTGTTATTCTATACCTAAATAACCTGTTTATACAAATTTATTACAAAATAAAATTCTCAATTATTTATTTAGAATGACACATATCGCACTTCGGCTCAAATAAAACATCACAACTCAAAATATCGTAGATATTTATGAAAAACGATCAACCGTACAAAAACTATTAATAAGAAATACTTTATTAATTTAAAGTATCCGAGCTAAAGTGGGGAGTATTTTGAAACCAATGGTAATTTCAATAAACATTATTTTTAATTTTTTTTTGAGTTTTTGCGAGATATTATTTTAGTCAAGGTGCTTAGACAAAATCGGTGAACAATGTGGATTGTTTTCTATTCTGTCAGTTGTTGATGTGTTGACAGTTTATACTGAAAAAGTGAAATCTTTGTCAAACACTCTTTCCTTGTCGACATAACAATGAAATATTTAACTCAGACTCACCGAATTGAGATTTTAATGATGATCGGGTACGGGGATAACTGCAGAAGTCAAGTTGAAGTGGCAAGCTTATTTTCACAGGTATCCCCAATTTCCTAATATTTCACAAAGTACTGTACCTAAAATTCATGCATAATTCAGAGAACTTGGACATGTCAAACCATTGAAAAGAAAGCCACACTTCGTTGAAGATGATGTGAAAGTTGATATTTTGTTAAGTGTCGAAGAGAATCCAACTTCAAGTACACGTCAAATTGCCCGTGAAAATAATGTTAGTCATACAACTGTTCTAAGATGTCTTCATAAAGAAACACTTCATCCCTACAAATCAACTTTTGTGCAGGAGTTAACAGAAGACGATCCAGATCGTAGAATGGATTTCTGCGAAAGATTCATGAATAAGCTGAACAGAAATAAGATAGTTCTTGGTACCATTCTTTTTTCTGACAAATCAACATTCACATTGAATGAAGAGGTAAACCGACAGAACTGTAGATATTGGTCTGCAGAGAATCCTAATTGCGTGCGTGAGACACATACTCAGTACCCTCAAAAAATGAATGTTTGTGTCGGTATCATAGGCGACCATATTATTGGTCCTATATTTATATATGGAAATTTGACAGCTGAAAAATATTTAAATATGCTTAAAAATGAAGTTATTCCTGCGTTGACAAACTTATATTCCAACGCAATAGATCCTAGCTTACCGAATGAAAATGTTCACATAACGCACAACTCAATTCAAAAGTTGATGTGTCTCGGCATTTTTTATAATTTTCTAAAATATGTAATGACATAAAGAATTTCATTCCATAAGTGGTTTCCACACTGTATATGAACAATTACTACTGAAAATTCTACAACAACTCAAATTTTATTAGAAATGGCTGATAGAATGTCAAAATGGACCAATACTTTTCAGAATAATTCCATCAAAAATCACTGATCGCGCCAGAATTTTGATTAAAAATAGGAATTTTGAGAATTGGAATATCCCACACTGTATGAGTATGATTGAGAAATTATCTCATTAGCTTACATAGGCGTAGCCATGG
>CAJUYH010002225.1:54315-72389 GCA_910591685.1 Galerucella tenella | reverse complement strand
TCAATAATGGTTTATTATTTACTTATCGACTGGCACAGTTTGTTTTTGTGTAAAATCATTTTTTCTCCTTCAATTAGTTCCATGAGATTTTCGAAAATCCACTCTTCAAAACTAAAGATACTCAAAACTCGACTAATATGATAGATAGAACGTTCTAGTCTTCACCAGTTCATACAGGGGAAAATTTTACATATTTCAGTGGATAATTCCGAGCAATAAAGTTGTTGTTTTGATTGGTTGGAACGAATATAGGTTACTGAAATTTCTTTTGGCTTTGAGGAATGTCAAAAAATAATCTATAAGATTTTCAGTAGTAATATCCCTAGGGTCTTGATAATACCGAGATAATTTTGTCATAGAGAATGCTGAAAGCGTGTTGTTTGATAATAGCTCAAGGCCGCAGGCCGAGGGCTATTATCTTTGAGCAACACGCTTGAAGGATTCTCTACGACAAAATTTTTGAGTATTTATCAAGACCCGAGGAGTATTCGATAAGATAATTTTTCACTTTGTAGCTCTCAAAAAATTGATTGCCAATCTGATGTTTAATAATTTTAAATACAAACTTTATTAGTTTTGATCAAATAGGTAGTATTCATTTTTTTTAACACTACAGTTGTGAAAAGTACAATTGGTAAATTAATTGAATCGTTAGACGCAATACCTAATGTTCGCGACATTTTTAATCCAGTTATCAGTTTGACGTTTAATTAATGTTTAATAAAAAGTAAACATCAAACTGAAAACACCACATGTAGGGTATTATCGCTGTAATACAGCGGTGATTGGATGAGATTTGACACATGACTTGAAATTAAGTAATTTGATTAGTTACTATATCCAGTAAAAAATTATCACAAAAATATTGTTGATTATTCACTTAATCGCATGTCCCTCGTAAAACTTGACGAAATTAGTTTAGCAAATCCATTCCAAATTATGGTAAAAACAAGAGATAAAATATATTCAACTGCTGAATAAAAAAGAGATAACTAAAAATAAAACTCCATTTGTTCCCCGAATCCCATATCGTTCGGGCACCAGTTTTAAAACTGACGAAGCAAAAATAAAAGAAGAACCATTGTTCCATCACTCATAATATATCATAGGAGGCTTGGACAGTGAAAAATGAAATACTGCAAAACCGCCACTTCGTCATACAGACTGTGACCGAGCGTATTTTAAATTTCGAACACGCTCACAGTCTATCGTCTATTAATGAAGCGGTAGTCGAACGTTAGTGTTCTTATGGTGGTTTGGAGAAGAAGTTAATTAGTATGGTAATAATAATAATGGCGTTTTTCTTAGTCTACAGGTAGTTTTTGAGGACGAGCGGCACTTTTTTATTTAAGAAAATCTTGAAAAGATCATTATATATTTTTTATGAAATATGCTAGCTGAGTTTAATGATCTTTTGGATATAAAAAAATTTCAAGGGCGGTAAAACTTCCTCTAGGGGTTATACTATTTAAAACGATTGATTTTCTACTAGTGGTAAATAGCTAATTATTTCAAAATGTGTGTTTTTTATTATCTTAAAACGCTCTTAAACTAAATAATATAGTAAGTAATACTTATAGTATCTCAGCTGCTGAGTAATGGTTCACATACAAAACATGGAAAATGGTAATTCAAGGTTTAAATTATTTCAGAGACCCAAGGTGGAATCATAATTGGATTTTGACAAAAAAAAATTTAATTTAATTCAAATATGTAGATCAACGTAAATGATTATATTTTCATATTATAATACCACGAGAGTGAAAATTTTGTCGGCAAAATTTTTCGATTGTCATGAAAGTTTGTTGCTTGGCAAAACCACGAGACGTTAGGCGAGTGGTTTTGGATTAAATGTCATGAGCAAAATTACCTTAAAGCAACAAACTTGAATACAAGAGAAAAACTTTACCTTACAAAATTTTTAATTGAGTGGTATTCGACATGACTATTTCACGAGAGAAAAACTAAAAAATCATATGTTTAAACGTTTTATTTATTGCAAACTTCAATTATACAAAGCCAAAAAAATAATAACATTATGAAAAAAAAATTACTTATTTATGTAAAAAGCACAATTATTATAATTGTACGTTGTAGCATTATTTTGGGGATTGTTTTGCATCATAACCTGTGATGAATTTAAGTTAGAAACTGAGGATTCCTTTTCTTTATTTTTATTTTCTCGAAGGTTCTCTATAAGTTGGAAATGGTGTTCTTCATTTAATTGTAAATATGGTTTTAAAGAATGGGCAGAAGAATGTCCTGTAAGCTTAATCACTTCTTGTTCACCAACTCCTTCTTTTGCTAATGCAGATATTGCAGAAGCTCTATGTGAATTGGTTATTTTTATTTTTTTTGATTCTGCCGATATTTTCGTCCACTTTGAAATTGTATTAATTCCCAATGGTGAATTTTTGTACCATATTCCTTTCTTCCAATTTGGATGTACTGTTAAAAATAATCTTGTTGTTGTTAGATAAGGATTGGATTCTCTTTTTCCAATAATTTTTAAAAATAAACGGACGGGACACAAACTGTTGTTAGCATTATTTCTTACCAGCCACTTACTGCCAGATAAAGCTTTTGATCCCTCTTTTGTCGTTTTGGAAAAGATTGGATTATATTCTACCCTGCCAGTAAAATTACCTTTATTATCATATTCTTTTTTAAAGTAATTAATATCACAATTAGCAGCTTCATTTCCACGCCATGCTAATTCGAACGAACATAAATGAAAAAACTTTTTTTTGTAACCCATCAGGATTATCTTCAGAATAGCTTTCTACCATTTCCATTAATTCTTCTTTGGTAAAAGAAAAGCGTTAGAACTTCTTTTTCTGGTTTCAGGTTCAGCCTGAAGCTTTTCACGTTTTGTATCCCTGGCCAATCTAGCAACTTTATAGGTAATATCTTTGAATGGATGAATTTTGGTGTTAAATTCTAGAAAATATTTTTCCTGAACCATTTGAGCAGTCGTATTCCAAAGTGTTTTCACACTAGCTTCAGTATAATCAGTTCCATCTCTTTTTTTCATGTTAAAACCATAATCTTCAAGAATTTTTGCTATATCTTGTTCAGAAGTATCCTTTTCTAACGTATAATTACGTGCGTCCAGAAACATTCTAAACTGTTCCCACGCAGACTTTTTTGTCTTGTATTTCGCGGTATACTTTGCTTTTATTGTACTCTCTATTTCATTTATTGAATTATTTCCAAATCTTGTATTATTCATTAATAATAATTATTTAAATTTTTGAAACAGTTTCAATAATTTTAAGACAGTTAAATAAATAAATAAATAACTTAGCTTCCTTAGAAACCACTAACAAAGATTTTATATTGAATTTTATCACAGAGTGATAGAATTTTACACATAGATTTGATATATTAAACGTCAAAAAATTGCCGCAACAAGATAAAAAATTGCGAGTTCAAAACCTTCAAATTTTGTCAGTTATCAATTTACTCTAGAGAAATAGTCAGTGTAGAATGAAGCAGAACACAGTATTGTATACTGTGATATTTATAAGATGCGACAAAGGGATTCCTGTATAAAACTGTTTCATATCAAAACTTTTTTTCGAGATGAAGTTTTATGAAATAAAATTTAACTTAAAATCCTTGTTTTATTTAAATTTTCAATTCAAGTTTTGATGTCATTGATATTATTTTGAAGAATAAATGATTACATAATATATTTTTCTGACTATATATCTAAATTTATTTACTAAAATTAAAACCTCACTCTCTTTCTCCCAATAAAAAAAAGATTAATAACCAGCGTGCACAGAAGAGAGACTTTACTCCCTCCCAGCATAAATCTGCATAATTATGACAGGGCAACAATGTAGCTTACACCCTTAACAAATAGGCCCAATTTCTAATCATCAAATAGCAATTTAATAGAACGTTCGCTTGAATTCGCCACACCAGGATTTTGGAAGCTGTGGGATAAATTTTCTTCGCTACATTTTATTTCTGCTGTTGGCTTAATGTTCAATATAAAAAAATACAAAATGTTTATAAAAGAAAAGTAAAATATTTAGGTACTATAACATGCATGAGACTATAAAGATATCTCAGAGACTAATTGTCAATATCAACACGAAATAGGTAGTATAATTCGATTCTTAGATAAATAAATTATTTTGAATCCTTTGTTAGATAAAACTCCAAAAGTCCATGATTAGGAATTGACATAACCATAGTTTCACAAAGTAATTTGCATAATCTAAAGTTTAAAATATAACTGAGGTGCACTTAAATATTTTTTTTACTAGAAAAGTTGAAACGGAAGCTACATTCATAAATGATTCCAAAATTTCTATATACCTACAGAGTTTTAAATGGTTCATTTTTTATTACTAGCTTGGAAGTATAAGAACAATATACCAAAGGAATTACATTTTCTAGCATTTAGTTCAAGATTATAAGTATTTGTTTAGACATAAATAGCCTCTTAATCTCGATTTATTATATGAGTAGCTAAATTTACAAACATATTTTGAAGAAAAATACAGTTGTATATAAACGGCAAATGAATATAATTTCAAATTATCCAAAGATTTGAAAATATCAGAAAAATAAATTGAGAGGCCCGAAGACAGAACCTTGAAGTATACCTAAATAGACTGATGTATGTAGGTATTTTGAGGTGATATTGACTGAGACCTATAGCATCTATTGTGCCCCTTACTTCCACTTAGTGTTTGAGGAGAGTCTCAGAAACTAATAGCTCCTTTAGTCCTATATCCTGGAGGAATTTTAGGATATCTGCATGCTTCAGCTTAGATAAATGTACCTCTTCTATCTAGTAATCTCCCAGTTTCCATAAGATTCTGAATTTCTGTGCAATTCGAAAGTATGTGGATGGACGCTTCTACTTCCATGCCACTATTTTCAGCTTTTTCAGTTGCCCATTCAGGCGACAATGTCCCGTTAAAACTCCTGTTGAAACTCTTAGCGCAGTTTTACTTTGACTAATGCATTCATTTGATTTCAACAGGTTGTAGTCACCAAGAAGAATCTTTGATTGTCTGAGCCTTAGATCTTTCCAATGGTCAGATCTCTTTTTTTCGGTTTTACCTATTTTTTCCATCCAATATCACATTGGAGGTGATTACGCAAAAGGTTTAGGACCCCAAAAGGGTATTTCAGTCCTCCTCTTTCATCTGCCTCTTCATCTGCTATTTTACTTCCTTCTATACAGTATCTCCCAGGTATCATAGTATTCTGAATTGCTGTGCAATTCAAAACTATGTAGATGGAGGTTTCTTCTTCTATGCCAGAAAATCTACATTCTTTTTCCTCCACTATTTTGAGCTTTTTCAGTTGCCCATTCAGGCGACAATGTCCCGTTAGAACTCCTGTTGAAACTCTTAGCGCAGTTTTACTTTCACTAATGCATTCATTTGATCTTAACAGGTTGTAGTCATCCAAAAGAACTTTTGATTGGCTAAGCCTTACTAGATCTTTCCAATGGTCAGACCTTCTCTCTTTCTGGGCTTCGCCTATTTCTTCTGATATAACTTTGGAGCTGATTCCGCAATAGGATCCAGGCCCTCAAAAGGGTTATTTCAGTCCACGTCTTTGCTAATTCATCTGCTATTTCATTTTTTTTCTATTCCAGTGAGTCCTGGAGCCACAGTAAGGTTCTCGCCTGGTTCAATGAGTTTGCCTAGGCATTTCCACTCCATTCTGGAACTAATTACACAAGAACTCAGTGCTTTAATGGCTGCTTGACTTTTTGATAATGGTTTTATAAATAACATTTCAGAAAACCTCAGGGAAATCTCTTTAAATCCATAGTGTATGAGTTTAGCACAAAGAAGAGGTTTGGAAAAAACCAATCGTAGCGTTGTAGCGTCGTATATTTATCGTAGTACGTTACCCCTGTGAATAGTACATTTGCTTAAATTGATATCTAATCTACTACCTGGCGGGAACCAAATAACCAATACCCAAAAAAATTATGAAACTTTTCAAAGAAACTATAAATATTATTAATATTTTTTTCATAGCAATTTTTCCAAATAGGTATTATTAATAAATATGGTAAACTTTAATGTAAAAAGCTAACAGTGAAAAATCAATACATGCCGTTAACGGCATGACGATATTTTTTGCCGAAGCGACATTTTCTCAACTTCGTCTTCTTCCTTTTTATTTAGTAGGTGTATGAAGTATGAAATACGACGGGCTTAGAGGTCGACTGGAAAGAGCTAAAATTCCCCGCCCAATGCCGAGAGTGAGTTATTTGAGAACGTTCGTTATACCGGGAGTCAGAGATCGAAAGGTCACGTGTACCGATGCATTCGAACTACCGAACATATTTCAAGTTCATGAGGTATGGAGATTGAACTACAGTCGGCCAATGATTATAAATCAACTGTGCGGTCTCGATGTCAAAACCGATAGAAAAATGGAATGGAAGAATGTGAAAACAAAGAGACTATTGCAAGTCGAAAAAAAAAATGTATTTCAACACTTTTATAAATAAATTCGTAAATTACGATCCTGTAATCAAATTTTCTAGTGTCTTCAATATAAAAGCTTGAATCTCTAGAAGGCTTCTAGAAATACATTACGTAGATTTAATTACAAGATAAAAATTAAAAAAAAATCCAGTAGGTACCACTTAACCTCAAAATTTTCATAAATGATAACTTTGGCGGTGAAAATCCAATAGTAAAATTGTCTGCTGAAAAATAAAATGCCAATAAATTATTTTAACTACAACTATCATGTAACGGGTACGATTTGACACTATATGGACGTATATCACCGGACTAGTGCGGTAATAATAATCAAGAAAATTAAATTAAAATTAAATATCCGAAATAACACAGAAAGCTGTATTTCAATATCCGAAGGGAGATTGTCTTTGCTTGAACTTATTTTTATAGATTTTTGTTCATTCAACTTTGACAATTTGATGACATAATTTATTTAATATATTTCCGCAGCTTTGTTTGCCTTTGCTGCTATGGTCACAAAATATGATCTACAGTACCTACCTCATGTTTGCAGTCAATGTTAATAACAATACGTTCAATTGAAGTTTTTTGAATAAAATTTTATGATATACTGTTAATAATACTAATAAACAGTTGTAGATAAAATTTTGTACGTAATACGTGGGATAGGAATTATTATGTATGTATGTATGTGTGTGTTTTGGGGTGACATTCACTGAGACCTAAAAGATCTATTGTGCCCCCTTACTTCTACTCAGTTTCTGAGGAGAGTCTCAGAAACTAGTAGTTCCTTTAGTCCTATTTCCCGGAGAAATTTCAGGATGTCTGCAGGCTTCAACTTAGGCAAATGTTCCTCTTCTATCCAGTAATCTCCTAGGTGCTGTGCTCTAGGATTCTGAAGTGCTGTGCAGTTGGAAAGTATGTGGATGGAGGTTTCTTCTTCCATTCCACAAAATCTGCATTCTTCCTCCACTATTTTGTCCAGTGTGTCCTGGAATCCAAAGTAAGGTGACTATGTTGTTCTCGCCTAGTGCATTAAGTTTGTCTAGGCATTCCCACACCATTTTGGAACTGATAACACAAGAGCTCAGTGCCTTAATGGCTGCTTGACTATCCGACATTATGATGATCATTTGTCTTCTGTATCCTTTATCAATATTGAACTGGGCGCACTTTCTTATGGCGTGGATTTACGCTTGAAAGATACTTGGGGTTTTTCCCAAGCTTTCAGAGTGTTTGGTTCCTGGCCCGAACACTCCTATCCCAGTTCCTTCTATTGCTTTTGAGCCGTCTGTGTACCATTGAATGGCATTCTTTCCAAGTCTGGTAATGGTATTTAGATCCCATTCCTTCTTGTTGCTCATTTCTGTAGCGAATTTCTTTGAAAAGTTATACTTTTTCATCATACCGTCTTGTGGCATGTCCCAGGTTGTCTAATTTCTAAGAAGTGAGGAGGTGGTTTTTTTTTAATGATTCCCTCTCTACTTAGTATGTATCTTGTTCTTTCTGCAACACTTTTCACCACCATATGCAAAGGGGTGAGGTTGAGAATCACTTCCATGGCTGCCATATGGCATGTTCTCATTGCTCCTGTAATGCATATACAGGCTAGTCTTTGAATTTTGGAGAGGTTTTCTCTCGTCGTCAATAGGCTAGTTCTACTACTCCACGCAATGGCTCCATAAGTGGTCTCACTATGGCAGTGTACATCCAGCTTAGGATTTTTGGGTTACAGCCCCAGTTTCTTCCTGCCTTACTTATGAGATTACACGCCTCGGCCTACGGCCTCGTCGTGCAAACTTCACATGCGTGCGTTAATAATGTCCATATCCCACTAATTACGTAAATAACTATTATAGGGTCCCAAAAAAACCGCATGGGACAGTCTTCAGGGATTGCAGATAGAAGTGAAAGCCAAAGCTATTAGATTCTTATTCTTAAATTATTTTTAGTTTACAAAGAAGTGTTCATGATCAAAGATTGAAGTTTATTGGTTATTAACACTTCTTTACTCGACTTTACAATTCACAAGTTACTGATTTAATCCAAATAATCTACAATATAATAAAGTATTATTTCCCGCTACTAGCTGTGAAGTTGAGAACTATTGCTTCTTCCAGCCAACTGAGAAGTTGAATTTCTCTATCAGTGCTAAATAATTTTCTATTATTAACCTAGGTCAATAATGGACTAACTCAAATATTTTGACTTTGAGAATTCAGGGATAGTAGTTCAACAAAAACTTGTGCAACATAATTTTGTACACCCAAAGAGATTGTCTTTAACATATTTGCTGCTTGAAATTACCTATCAAGATAAAATTATTCGAATAAAAATTCCATTAGTTTAAAATTCGCGCTCAACCAAAAATGACTGATGACATAACGAGTACGTTCATAATATATCGAAAACTGACAGTGCACTTGTCAGTCAGACGACGGGGTAAGCGCTTGTCGTAGTGTGTTTGTGAACTATTTTTGATTTTTGTCTTAAATTTGGCTAGTAGTGGAAAAAACATTTGTAGCTACTCAAATTAAAACCCACCTCTATTCTTTTGGTGTGTACACGCTCCTGCAAAATAGGCTTAATTGATAAAACACCCTGTATCTCGATTAAAAAGTGTAGAAGAGAGGTTAAATATAGATTTCTCCGGAACTTAGTTCCTTTTCCAATTAAGCACACTGTATATAATAGAGTACACGCATATTTCATATTTTGCTTGGATATTAATTTATAATAGTAAATATGATATCAAAAATTACTAATAATAGGAAATATACCAGTTTCCATTGGAAATTACTCCCAAATTTTAAAATAAAATTCAAATTTCAATGCACTTTCCGACCACAACTTGAGGATTTCCGAACGCTACCGATGATACGTGTGATGTCATATCTCTTGTGTTTACTTATGTCAATATGGCCGGTATTGCATCAGGTTATGTGTAGTTGTGTGTTTATATTGTATTTTAATCAACTATTAATTGCTTCATCGCCGTAAAAATATCATTTATATGTTTGTTTGAGACCATTACGTGTTTGTGTGTGCTTTTTTATTCGTAAAAGTCAACGTAAAGCGGAAAGTGGACATAAATATTCGATATTTCCGAGGATATTTGAAAACTTTTGGAAGAATATATTTTATTTACTAGTTAAGTGTTCAGTGACGATTCTTTCATATTTTGTGAGTAAAGACATGGCTAGCGAAGGTTTTGTGAAAGCACAAACTGATAACTTGCCCAAAGTAGACTCATTTATGCTGCTTGAATTTATGAAGTCAAACAGCTGCTTTAATGCAGAGGAAATAAGAGGAGTTAAAGCATTATCGTAAGTACGATTTAAACTATGTTTTATTTATATAATATATACCAACCATTATTTCGATGTGTGGTTGTAAGAAAATGATGTGTTTAGGGTTGATTCCTAGACATATAGGTACATAACCTCACACTATCTAAGAATAAAAATTACCAGCATAGAAGTAGGTACTTACATTAAAATGGTCTTCACAAACAAAAGTAATGGCCCTTCTCTTAAGTGTATTTTTGTTTGCGCCACCAGGTAAAGTAACAAATATTTTGTCTGGAGTTTTAATAGACGTTGATTTACACACTGGAACAATGCAATACTTGGAATACAAAGTTTTTTTTTCGGCTTTATCCATTTTTAAAGCTTTCAGAAACAAATTAGGTCACAAGAACTCAGAGCGTGATACACGAATAAGAACGTAAACAAATGACGTCACACCATGGGGCAGCCATCTTTATGACGTAAAGCGCGTTTTGGCGGACTTTCAAATTTTATGATTTTCAAAGTCGTTTTAAAAGTAAGGTTTATATTTTTTTGAAAAAATAGGCATGCAAGGTGTTAGGAGACCTGATAAAGCGTAAATTCCCACCAATAGCAAAATTTATGCTTGTACCCTATTAGAAAAACTCGAACTTATGAATACCCTGTATAAAAATTTAATGGAATATTATGTCACCGGATATGTTTGTATCTATAGGGACAAATACAGAATCCCACGTGTTCTATCTTAATTTATTTGCAATATCATCACCATCCACCTACTTACCCGCCCTGTTCGATATGTCTCAGAAGGGATGTCATAACAGCCGGAACGAATACGTTCCAGTATTCTCGTGTCTGGAATCCAATTTGATAATTTTATTTGCTCGGAAATGGGATCATAATGAAGTTTCGATGACTACATCACACACCCCGATGCTGTCGAACAGATCAAAAGGGGGATCGGTGCCATAAATCGGATTACTCGGTTTCCAAAATTGAAAATTATAGTTCGTAATATATTTAGATATTACAATACACTAGTATGTTATGTGTTTTATTCGTTAATGAGGAAAAATATTGATTTGTTGGTCAAGGTGGGTATTGGGAACATATTTTTTCTACGACCACCATTCAAAACACTATTTTCATTCTCCCCTCTACGAAAATATATATTTTTATTTTAAATAGGCAAGCGAAAGCGAAAGTGAAACATGCTAGGTTATCGGTAGCTAAGTATGATAAACTTTCGTGCTCTGGACAACGAACAAATAAAATCGGTTGCTAAGTATGAAAAACTTCCGTTCCCTGGACAACGAACTAATAAAATCTCAAATTACTTGTCAAATATTTATTTAGATTGGAAATTAAATGTAAAATTACAATAGGCGTGACGATAGATTTTAGGTGCTTTCGATTATTTACTTTTGGCTGTTAGTAGCAGCTCGTAGTGACTGAATTCCGTTCGTTTATTACGGGCGTGACGCCTAGTCTTACCTTCCCCTTGCCCCTCAAGCACATACCAAAAAGTCCACGGACATTAAATATTTAACGTTTGTCCGGTTTGACGTTTATTTAAAGGTTAAGATTGTGCCGATTACGATTTAATACTATTTAAACCTCACTAAAAATACCTAAATATGCAAAATTTTATTATCAAAAACATTATAATTGAAAACTGTTCTTCTAACAACACAGGAAATTCATTGGAATTGGCACATGTCAGGTGGTTTTGAGGATCCTAAAAAATCGTGTTCGATTTGCTCAAAAGTCGTGACGACTGAGGCCTCACGCACAAGTGCTTGAAGCCCAAATAAACGAAAGCAACACATGAAACACTCTTCCGTCATGTGGGTACACATTCACTATTTACGAAAAAACCTTTATTTCGGTGATAAACTTAAGTTTAACGAAGTTTGAAGCCATTTTACTGATATTCTTTAAATAGTGCGCGAAAACAGCTCGCAGGTGTCATGGCGTCGGCCCTGACGTCACGCCTAGGTAAACATGTCATTGTGTCTACGCGTAGCGAAGAAAGTAATAAACAAAACATTAAATAAATTCGTGTAATAAAAATGAATTCCAAAATTTATAAGTGGTGTGCAGTGTAAAAACACATCAATAAGAACACCCAACAAAGTGTTTGTACATGTTCCAAACAAGAAAATGATAGATAAGAGATAAGTGGTTGAAGCTCGAATTGGCCACTTTATTTCTGTGAATACCACTTGTGAGCATGTTATCCTATTATATTTATATTTCTTAAACTTAAAACGTTTGTTTTACGTAAAATAGTTGAAATATTGAGGCTATGAAATATCTAATTTATTGAGGTTATGTTTGTTTTGGTCTTGTCTATAATTCTTATTATCAATTTCAATGGTTAACTTTTCTTTTGGCAGTTGCCAGATGATATGGAAAACTATATGCAGTATCATGTGATGGGGTCAGTATCACAAGTACGTATGAAACCAACCTATGAAAGTTAAATAAACTCGCATGAGCTTAAAACTAGTTTGATTATATCTAAAAGCGTTTTCGATTATTTACTTTTGGCTGCTAATAGCAGCTCGTAGTGACTGAATTCCGTTCGTTTATTACCGGGCGTGACGCCTAGTCTTACCTTCCCCTTGCCCCTCAAGCACATACCGAAAAGTATGAGCTTCCAGCCACGGACATTAAATATTTGACGTTTCACCGGTTTGACGTTTATTTAAAGGTTAAGATTGTGCCGATTACGATTTAATACGATTTAAACCTTACTAAAAATATCTAAATATGCAAAATTTTATTATCAAAAACATTATAATTGAAAGCTGTTCTTCTAACAACACAGGAAATTCATTGGCATTGGCACATGTCAGGTGGTTTTTAGGATCCTAAAAAATCGTGTTCGATTTGCTTAAAAGTCGTGACGACTGAGGCGTCACGCACAAGTGCTTGAAGCCCAAATAAACGAAAGCAACATAAGTTGGTTGTATCTAGGGTGAATATAAATACAAAATTCACTTACAAGGAAGTTTTCACGTTTCCAAACTCAGACGAGCAAAATTCTTGATTTGTTGAAATCGCCCAACATCATTATATCAATCCTGGGCAAATTTGAGCTATTTGCCTTAACACAGCTTGGTTTCATTGTTAAAGTAGAGTGGAGACGATAAATCACACGTAAAATAATAAAAGATCAATCCAAATGCGTAATCAGTAGTATTCACAACAACAGAAGACAGAAAATGATTGTATAGGGCATGTCCACGACAGATGACATTGACAATACTTGGGTGGTAAAACAATAAACAATAGACATGATGAAAAATTATCAAACAACAAACAACTATTAACCCATATTATATATTATTAAATATGCAAGCTCAACAATTAAAATAACTTTAAAAGTACACTGAAGCAAAATCAACTAAAATCAAACACGATCTACCATTATAAATCAGCATAACCTCACTATTAAGTACCACGTGTTCTGAAATCTTTGTTTATTGTTTTACCACCTAAGTCTTGTCAAAATAGTTTGTGACGTCACGTGGACATGCCCTATTGAGTATTGACTGACAGCGGTGTTTACCTAAGCGTGACGTCATGCGCTGTGATTGGTGTTTCAGTCAAAATGGCCGATTGCAGTATTTTTATGTTTTATTAGTTTTATTTTATTGAAAATGTTAATAATCTGAATTTTTTAAATAAAACTAAAGCAGTGTTTTGAATTTTTTTGATATGAACTTTCCCCCAAAACCATTATGTCGACGATTTTTTGATACTGTCGTCATGCCTATTGTTGTATGTTCCTGAAAGATTTAACGGCAAATGTTGATTGAAATCTTGTTTGAAAGCAACGTTACTAGAAATTTTGACTTGCTTGTCGAACATAATCATCAAATTCTTCTGAAAATAAAATCGAGGAAAGAATGAAATAGTATATTGTATAATTAGTGGGAATATGCTTTTCACACGAAATATACATACTATTTTTTCTTCGATCAGTGATTTACATTTAAAAAATTAATTAAAAAATATTTCATTCAAGAAGTAATCAAGTAAGTTTAGATAGGTTTCTCTATGTTCATATTGAAATATAGAAGTGCTAACCATGGAAATGACTTTGTTACGACAAAAGTAAATGTAAATATTAACAACAATTAATTTGTGTTAAAGAATATCGTTATAAATCAGATGTTTATTTTATAACAACTTTATCAATATAAAAATTAAAACCATACTTTGTTTCATTTTATTGTAAAAATCCATTTGTAACATTACCGCACGCTACAGCAGTGCGGTAAGAATTTCACCGCACTGTTATTTTGTAATTGCTTAGCAACTGCCCACTATTCTGGAATGTTGAGCTTTGCGCATGGAAAACAGGTCAAAATAGTGTCACTTTTACCACGATCAGAGAATAAGTTCAATACATTACACTCTGCAAAAGCCCTTTTAGGTGCTCGGAGGTATTCAAATACACCTCGCACCTAAAAGTAAGCTTTCACAGCTTGTGACGTAAATAACTATTCACTTATTGGCTTTAATACGCGGCATAGCCAAAGTGACATGCAAATGTATACTTTCCACAAACCTAATTTAACATGAAATAGTAGTTTGTACAACTAGTGCGCAAAGCGTCACTTTTCCCACGAGCGCCTTACGGTTCGTGTCACAAATCTAGCGAGAGATTTGCGTACAAGTTGTACACAATATTTTTTCCTACAACCACATTTATTAATGAAAGCAATACAGTGATTTATATAGTTATTTTATTTAAACTGAACAGAAAGAACTTACAATATGAAAATAAATAGAAAAATAAGTTGAATGTATAATAAATTGTAAAATTTGAACAATTTTGTATTATTCTTATATCATTATTATTTTAATCTTAGTTCAAAATTCCTAAAATAATGCTTAATAGGTTAAGGTTTTTATAATTATTAATAAATCAGAATAAATAATGGAATGAATAGTTTACTTGGTTGAATTGTCAAAAAAAGTTGACAGGTCAAGGGTAGCTTTGTTTGACATTTTGGCTAATAAAAAGCCTGCTTTGCGTATGAAAATTTGTATAGAAAAAACCTTTACCAGGTAGGCAACTAATTTTTCCTACAACCACTATGCAAAACTGGCTTTTCTACACAAATTCTTGCGCTCTTGGGAAAAGTGAGGCTTTGCGCACTAGTCGTACAAACTACTATTAATTTTATTAATTTAATCTTTCCCAGGTGAGAACATGAGAACTTCTTTGACAAATACATTGGAACTGCTTAAATACGTCTTTGTGCAAAAAGACACAAGCTAGAGACAGGTGGCGGTAGTGGCGCTGTAAATCCATTTCCTGTTCTGTCCATTCTCATTCCATGAATTTCGTGTATCGGGTATTCGCTGACATCTGACATTCGCTGTGTCGCCACATTTGGTTTATGTTTGTGTTACTGTATCTGATTAGAATTTTAATTTCAATTTTTCTCATAATCAGTTACTTTACTATAACGAACGAATGGTTTTGTAAGCCACACCTTGGTTCGCGCTCTTTTTTAAACTTCTCCGAGATTTAATAACCATCCCCACCTCTCTATCAATATACGCGCCACCTACCCGCAACAAAATGGACCAGTGAAATATTGCGAACTGAAATTTTGCATGCGCTTGAGCGTCTCAGAGGATTGTCTCTGCTGTCTGTTCGTTTCGAAAATCTGCTGAACTAACTCTATTTCGCGGTTCAATGGTCACCCTTCATGCCAGTCGGTCGCGGACGGTCGTCCTTCGGTGTTGACGTCATCCCAAAATCTGAATCGCAGGTTTTTCCTTTTCATTTGGGTCAGATTAGCGGTGGATGCACACGCTACTAAGGCACAGACCAAGGGTGGCAAGGGCGAACGAGCGATAAGGTTATTCCGTGGGGAATAAGTCACTAAATCAGAATTTGGATGGCTGGTGCCAGAAACATTGACATTACTGGAGAAATAATAAATTGTTTTATTGATTGTATTCAGCTGTAACTTTGCTTTGAAGTTTAGGTTTATCACAATGTTATATTGCTTCTAATGAAATGATAAAAATATTGAGCGCCCTGTATCTCATTAAGGATTAAACTCATTAGACACGTTTAATAGGAATTTTTCGGAAATAATTGCACAAGTGCATCAAAATTAACCATAATTATGCATGAGAGCGTGTTGTCTAAAAACTGCATGAGTTCATTTTAATATTTTGGAGAAAGAGCCCGACACCGAAGGTGAAGAGGTCTTTTAACAAAATATGAAAATGACCGAATGTAGTTTTTCCAAGACAACACGCTCGACTACAAAATTATCTGGTTATTTTGATACACGAGTGTAATTCGGGGGAATATTTCTCAAATACAAATATTGGATTAAATATTAAATTCCTATTTCTTTTTTTTTAATACAAAATATCCTTTTAAAACATGCTGTTAGGTACAAACGAAATATATATATATATATATATATATATATATATATAATGGCTAGACACACCTTGTAGTGTTGCGCCGCATAAATGCTTTCTAGATCCGCTTTCTGGGGGAATCAATCCCCTTCATTTCATTATTTTCTCGCTTATTTTTTCCATATTCTCCTATCCCTCGTTTTTTCTTTCCATCTGACGATTCCTATTCTTCTCAAATTCTTCTCCACCTCCTTCAGCCATTTAGATCTGGGTCTTCCTTGCCTTCTCCTACTACCTGGTTCCCACTGTAGCATTGAGCAGGCGACTGCTCGCTCACCTTCTCTCCATACATGTCCGAGCCATTTTATTCTTTGTCTCTTTATTCTGTTTACTATATCTTCCCCGTTCATTTCTCTCAGTATTTCATGATTCATACGTTGCCTGTATTCATTGTCGTCGGTTTTTATTGGCACTAGAATTGTTCTCCTCTTCATCTCTTTTTGTCATTGTTATCGTTTCTGCTCCATACACTATCACAGGTCTTATTATTGTGTTGTAAATGTTAAATTTAGTGTATGTTGTCAATAGATTGCTTTTCAATAGTTTCTTATTGGCATAGTATACCCTATTAGCAGCCATTATTTTTTCGTCTATCTCTGACCTTCGTTCCCCCTTACTGCTGATCGTGACTCCCAGATATTTGAATTTTTCCACTCCCTCAAATTCATATTCCCCCATTTTTATCATTTTGTTTTCACACTGCTTACCAATTCTCAATATATATATTACTCAGTTTTTCCTGCTGATCCCCTTTTTTGTGTATTGTGACTATTTGCCCGACTTTCCATTCTTCGGGCATTCTCTCTTCTCTCCATATTTTCTTTATTAGCCGGTATAATCTTTCGTGCAGCTCCTCTCCTCCATACTTAATCAATTCCATGTTTATTTCGTCTTTGTCCGGTGCTTTCTCATTCTTGCTTCTTTTAATAACTTCTATTATTCCATTTTTTGTTGTTTCCCGTGTTACATTTTCTTCTTTCGCCTCTTCGCTTTCTTCCTCTGTTGTATTATCTGAAACGTCTTCAGTTAGTAGTTCCTCGAAGTATATATATTCCAGATTTGCTTATACTGAGTTTCTTCTTGTATCAACTCGCCGTTTTGATTTCTTATACCTTTAATTTTGCCTTTATATTTAATTTGTGTTGTTCCATCCAATGTATATTTTTTAGCACATAAGCTCATAAACTGTCGCCACACGTATTGTCTGTTGTGTTTGGTGTTCTTTGATTCGCTTTCCATCACTTTATTTTCTTCAATTCCCAATGAATCACATCCGAAACGAGACATTTTAAAAAATATTTTTTGACTTTTGACTTTATTTGTCAAATGATTTTATTTTTAATTATCATGGATTTACAATGGAATTACCGTGGATATGTAAACAATGCAATTACCGCAGTGCTCTTTCGATTTGTACAGTGCAGTTACCGCTGTAATCAATCGATAATTGCACTCCTCCATGGGATTTTTTACACATGAGGGAAATATTCATCTTAATTTGCATATTATTTCATTGATTTATCTTGTATTAAATGAATATAAAAACCGTTATATCTTTTTTTTTGTTTCTACATTTACGTAAAGAAAAATGTTTCTTATGTAATAAATATAGGCATAGTCATTGATAAAATGGAGCTTCTTCCGTACCCACGTGCATCTAACCGTCGAAAGTTTTCAAGATTTCGTCACACGCCTCGTCAACTCCGGACCTAATTACAATTTGAAAAATAGGCGCTAATCTGTTTACTGCCACAACATATACAAACGCCGACTAAAAACGAGTGGGGTGTTGAAATATAGGCCAGTCTTCAAAAATAATAATTTTTTTCATAGAAGAAAA
>CAJUYH010002225.1:12793-54215 GCA_910591685.1 Galerucella tenella | reverse complement strand
CTCATTCTCCTCATTCTTCTCCTTCTTCTCCTCCTCCTCCTCATGAGAAGTTGTAATCTTTGGTTAGTTAATAGTGTAGCATGGAGGAGGCAGCAGGAGCCATTACCCCGAGCGGCATAATGGAACATCAACTGCCAATCGCTTCCACAATGTTATATAATATGCCAGTGTGACGGCACCGAGTTTTCCTGAACGCGAACGAACTGTTGGTTCCTTCCACCATCTTGATTTTTAATAACTTGTTTTTGTTGTTAGGTACTTTGTATAAAATATTTAAACTTTAGACTAGTAGGTAACTGAAATTAGAAGTTGCGGCGAAAACTAATGCTACGCCACTGAAGTGAGTAATTACTTGCTGTCTTCCTCACTTAGGTATGTTCAGAGCAGTACAAAAGGAATATCAGCGATCCTGATCTAGTTTCCATGGAATATACAACGCAAGATTCCTAGCTCAGATTTGTTTGGTTCTTCCATGTTATTATGGAACTCAGCTTTAGCTTTAGCAGACAGTTACGACACTACATTGTTAGCTACTCCATTCTGGATGATTCTTATTTCTTAGACATTTGCTTCCTTTTTTCATCCATTTATTCTACTAGAGAAGCAGCAGATTGAAACCAGAATACCTCCCATGAAGGATTTATTTAATTTGTCTTTTAGTAAAGATGTACGTAGTTACTGTCTCTATAGAGTGCCTGTAGGTTTGGTAAGCTGGAACAGCATCAATTACAGGCTGAGAGTCTTATAGAAAACACCAATTCTAAGACAATTTCTAAGACTATTGACAGTAAAATTTCACGGCTCCAGGACACTACAGCTCTACAATGAACCAACTTTGTGGCGAGTCCAATAATTTGGATAAGAAATGGATATATTTTACACACAGACATCTTTCGGTTATAGTTAAAGAGGATTTCTGTAATTTCAATTTTTACTATCATTCCTAACTTCATGTTGCTGGATAGCATTTCGAAGAAAATCTCAACACCATCACGAGATTTGGAAAGAATGTCAATCGGCTCAAACGCAGTAGAAGGTACTGAAACTTGTAGATATTTTAAAAATCCTTCGGGAAAGAGGACCTGGGGCTGTATTCTTGACTGGGGGAGTGAAGATTCCCGAGAGAACAGATATTTTGTCTTTGTCAATGCAGTGACAGAGTAGCCAAGCAGAATAAAGACAAGATATGTGTTCTCTCGGAGAGCTCTACTTCCCCAGTCAAGAATACAGTCCCTGGTTTGATGAAAAATGTATAGGTATGATTAAAAATTTTCATACCACTCTCGAATACTTTCAACTGCGTGGGAGATAGCCAGACGGGTAGAAGCACGGGAAATTTGAAAGTTAAGCGTGAAGTATCGCGGTTCGATTCCCCGCTGTGGTGTTTTTAGTATTCGAAAGTGTTATGAAAATGGTGTACTACTTTTTTAAACATAATCATACATTTTTTTATTGAACCAGAGCAAATTTACAGTTTGACAGTTTTGTACAGGAATCCTATGTCGCATCTTATAAATAACACAGAGTATTTCAATATTTTTTCAGACTGGCCTAAAGCATCCGCAATTGATAACACAGGGTGTTGACAAATGCCCTGTTTGCTTCACTTCCGCACCTCTGTCGGTATTTACGACATCTTTAATTAACGAATTGTTAGGGATTTTTTCGAAATAAATATATACATGTGTTAATGTGCCACGGACTGTTGAAAGTCTGATTTATTTGTAGAGAAGCGACTATGTGTGTCATTCGTTCAACAATTTTGGTTATTAAGAGGTTTGGAATAGTTTTGGAAACACTCTAATGAGAAACGATCTTATAAAAAGTGTTTCCTGTTACTTTCTTTCATCGTGTACCATCTTTGACGACTTTGGCATTAGAAAATGTTCAACAAAATTAATAGAAAGTCAAACAAAGAGTTGATACAGCCATTTGGTGCGGAAAAAATAGGTTTGCTAAATTTTATTGCATAATTTGGGAGCAGGAATAGGCTCTTTACGTACAGATTTAATAACAGGCGTGGAAACAGGCACATATTTTGGAAAATAAACCGAAACGGGCGTTCAAACTTCATCGTGCAAAATAAATTTGTATATTATGTATCAATAGTGTCATTGTCTTTGAGTCTCGATCAATGATTTTGTTTAGATCAGTGAATGGTGGCTGGAGTGCTTTTAGAATGTGCCCTTTTTTTCAAAAAAAAACATGACTTCATTTCGAGAGTTAAAACAAAAACGCCAGATTGACAATGTTGTCAAGATGTATGTATGTATGTATGTATTTGGGGTGACATTCACTGAGACCTAAAAGATGAATTGCGCCCTTACTTCTACTCAGTTTCTGAGACTAGTAGGTCCTTTAGTCCTATTTGCCGGATGAGTTTTAGGATGTCTGCAGGCTTCATCTTGGGTAAATGTTCCTCTTCTATCAAGTAATCTCCCAGGTGCTGTGCTCTAGGATTCTGAAGTGCTGTGCAGTTGGAAAGTATCTAGATGAAGGATTCTCCTTCCATGCCACAAAATCTACATTTTTCTTCCTCCACTATTTTGAGCTTTTTCAGGTGCCCATTCAGGCGACAATGTCCTGTTAGGATCCCTGCTCAAACTCTTAGCGCAGTTTTACTTTTACTTATGCATTCATTTGATCTCAACAGGTTGTAGTAACTCAGGAGAGTCTTTGATTGTGTAAGCCCTATGAGATCTTTCCAATGGTCAGATCTACTCTTTTTCTCGGCTTAACCTATTTCTTCCAATATTACATTGGGGCTGATTCCGCAAAAGGGTTCTGCCCCCAGAAAGGTATTTCAGTCCCCCTCTTTGCAAGCTCATCTGCCATTTCATTCCCTTCTATTCCAGTGTGTCCTGGAATCCATGGTAAGGTAACTATATTGTTCTCGCCTAGTTCATTGAGTTTTTCTAGGCATTCCCACACCATTTTGGAACTGATTACACAGGAGCTCAACCTAATTTCAAGGTTTAAAGAGAACAGTTCAAAAGGTAAATATTTTTACATAAACCATATCAGAGGTAGTAGCCTTCTTATCTTCCATAAAAGCTGAACTAATTTCAAGTAATATCAAGGACAAAGCATGAACCAATGTTAGAATGAGCCATGATTACAGCTTTTAAAAATTCGACCAAGTCAATTGCAGCAGCGTGAGCTTGTAGTGAGATTATGTCGAAAAATTTTACGAAACTTTTGAAAAGATGTGAAATAAATTGTGCCCCACGAGCTGATGATATAGTTTAAGATATCCAGCAATCCAAAAGAGATCTGCACTTATATTTTGTGAAGGATAAACCTCGGGCCATCGAATACAACGTTCGATGACATTCTCAAGCAATATCGGAAAAAACAAACAACAGACCACATCATGATGGAGTGTCCACTTCTTGCCTACAACGGAGATATTGAAGAAATCAAGAATTTACAAAACGGAGCCATTGAATGGCTGAAGACATTGAACCTCTAATTCCAATTATAACCATACGCTAAATAAATAAATCGGAAAGAATGTGAAGGTGGAAGTAATCCAATCAGATATTATTATATGTTATATAAGAAAATCTTTGTGTAGGAGTTTTGAAATTTCTAATGAAAGCAAGAATTCTTTTTTCTCTTATTTTTTGGGAATCAAACCACAATAATGTTTTTTATTTTTCATTTCGACTTTTCGGTAGCCAAAAAATAAGAGAAAAAAGTATAAGTAATGCCACAAGGAACTTACAGAAAAGAGCAAGTATGTTGCGAGAAATCTTGCATCCATTGCTACACGAACCCAATTTCGATAAACTTTGCTCATAAAAGACCGAAGGAATCAATTAATTCGAGTGAAGTATTGGCGCATTGAAGACTCAATTTATGAAGTTGATTGAAAACGTCAACTGTCAACTGTCAACTATATGTTTTCATCGTAAAAATAAAACGGAAATTTATTTTGAATCTTTTCTCTGTAATAAAATTATTCAATTCTATCCACTGACGTTGATTATTACCTTTAGTGCATCGCGTGTAGTAATATTATGTTATTATAGCTTTCGAACTGCCGTAGGAAGGAGTATTTTTAAGTAGGGCTGTTTGCTGTCTGATTAATTAAAGGTTAGTTGATTTGATGATTGTTTTGAAACACACCCTAATCGGCTTTAATCTCTATTATTTCATGATAAACACGTTTCTTTTTTTAAAACATTTTTTATTTTTGAGTATTGCAAAGTAGATAAAGTTCATATAATACCCTTCTTGGTGTGCGTCATCGATTGTTAATGTCCTACACATTACGTAGGATGAAATGGAAAAAAGGCAGGTCTGTGATTAATCCCAATCAAAATATCACAATAATAAACCGTTTAAATGTATTACAAACGCTAACCCCAATCTTTGACTTAAAAAATTTGATTAGTCGCAAGCGCGACCCATCAATCAGGAGAAATTGCACTTTTCAAAATATGATGCAGACGTATTTTTTGTAGTGGAAATGTATCTTACGTGTTTCTAATGTCCCACTCCAAATTTTATCAAGGTTTTATAATAATTAAAGAATAAAAAATCAAGTTTTGGTAATAATATTTAAAACTACTAGTTGTATTCTTTTTAATTTGCTTATACTTAATGCTATTCTCAATTGTAAGAGTGAAATACATTTTTATCTTTAGAGATATTATTGAAATTTCATCTATATGTGATTATCAACATGGTTGCTAGTAATATAACAGTTTAGTTGCCAAAGTAGCCTTTATAAAACAATTTACCTTTTATTGATATTTTGTTATAATACCCGCATTGTCATATGTGAGATATTATAATGAATTGCACATGATCTGATGCTGTTACTAAATTCAGAACTTCTGTTTAAATCTAACATCTACAGATTACTTTCGCTCCACACCTTTTGATTTTCTTCCACTCTCTTAATTCCGACGTTTCTTAAAACTACACAGCCAAATCTAATATATTTATTGGTTATTTTATAAAAGCCACATAGCGGGTTCCAATGTAACAATTATATAATGATTTTATAGCTGTTTTATAACTATTTCAATGGCTATAAAATTGAGACATCTGCTGATTTAATAAGATTATTTTATAAGCTGCTAAAAGTGTTTATAACAAAAGTTTTATAATGTTTTTATACCTGATTTATAAATAGTACCAAACTCTCTTATACAAGTGTGATAAAACAACTAAATGTTTTATAAATCTCTCACATATAACACGTATAAAATTGCTTTGTAAATTTAATATAATTTTGTTGACAAAACGTTTTTGTGATAAATTTATAAAACAATTTGGTACTGAGATGCCAAACTTGCTCTTATGGAACCTTTATATAATAAGTTACATTTTTGAAAGCAACAATAAATCAACATTGAAATAAAATAGATATCGCATTCTAACGCTTTAAAAAATATTTTTCAAAAAAAGTGACCATTCAACTAAGAAGCAACAACTACTTCCCGGGCTATAGGTCCCGACGGATATTGAATTACACTTCAAAGTTGAACGGGGTTAGCATATCTACAAGATATTCAACACATCAAAAAACATCCATTATCAGCCTGGAATGTGATATATATAATCTGTGAATGTGACGAGCGTGTTTAAAAGTAAGGTTATAAATAACAACCTTAAATTTAAGGACCTGTTAAGCCTCCAATATCGACGGCTTACTTTACGTAATACTTTAGCAGCTTTAAGTGGAACTTAAACTGCCGTACAAGTAATTAAGAAAACCTTATGCTTTAAGTGACCCTTAAAATGCCCGCGCAAACGGCCATTAGACGATGATCGAATTTCAATAAACGTCAAAGCAAACTGGGGAATTTTACCAGTTGATCTGACAACGTCTTGAAGTGTTACCGGTTGGTGAATTAATATTTATTCTGGTAAGCAGGAAAGTACCTAAAAAGTACATCAGTGTCTTTTTATCGAGAAAATCCTATAAAATAAAATAGTTGTATAAGCCAAAAATTGGGTCAATCAATCAATGAAAGCATTGGAAGAACTATGCTTAAAAGATCAATAAAAATAAACTGGCAAAAAACAGTATAGCGGAATAGAAATATAAATAAGTAAGAAAAGGGGATTGATCTACCCCAAACAAAAAGTTTGGAAAGCTTTTTGAAGCGACCTTTATCCACTGTCTCCGAATTCTTCAAGGCAGTGGTGCTGGCTGAATAATAGTCTCGGTAACTGTTCTAAAGTGGTAAATGGAGTAATATTTAAACTTTTTCACTAAATAAAGTTGTGGTGAGGTTTTTGTTGATCAGAATACTGATTAAATGTATTGAAATTGTTTGAAAATAGTTATTAAGTCGAATCAAGCTGGAACTGCGTAAGAATTTTTCAATAAACATTAAACTGATTCGTGCAAACCTCAAAATATATCCAATTGCTTTTTAAATCCAAAAATGAGATTTGTTTTTCTCGCACGACGTAAAGAACGAAGACGTATACAACAAATCATAAATCACAATCAATTCGTTTTCAATTTCAGAGTACTTAACAATAATTTTTGAACGTAACCACATCATCAAACACTCTTATTTGCTCGTCCTCACTTTTTAATCCTCCTTTACAGTTACTTAATACTCATCTACCGGCCGTAACATCACCAGGTAATTTTTCATTTTATACAAAAAGGCGTATCGGGAATATTATGAGAGTCATCGCTTTTTTTCGGAATCGTACAATGGCTGGTCGGGAAAAAAAATCCTCCAACTAGATCCTTGTCCATTTCACACTTATAATATACACACAAGATTTTCGTAATTAAATGTCGATCATAGTTTGGTTTCCCATAGAAAGCAATTTTGGACGATAATTGGAATCAAACTACATGGATGCGGAATTTTGGATATTTCAATGGCGTCTATTATTTAAAAATAATTGGAAATGCATTCTTATGGTTGTATATATTTATTTTTTTTCCGAATTGATGATGTGTTTTATATTTTATTTATATTGGTGTGTTTTTTTGTGGCGGAATTTTGATTAGATTTTATTATTGTACTTTTCATTCTTATTGACAGCTAACAATATGAATTTATATAATTTTATTGCGGCTGTTACACTTGAAATGGTTGTAACAATAAGTTAGTTAAAAATTATACACGTTCATGATATTTCATTATCGATACTTGTCTACATTATGACAAGAATGAACTGGGAATTGATATTTTAAAAGGAAATGAGGTGTTAAACCACAATGCTGTTTTCATCTTTTTTAAGTTCGCGTTAAAGTGTATAGGTTATGCTTATGTTGTACTGCATTAAAACATATAGTCAGAAAGCTGCTAACTTCATTTATAGGTTCGAGACGTATCTGTAGTGAAAGTTGCCAACATTTAGGGACTCTTAATATCTAGTTTTCTCCTGAAATATTTGGTTTGAAAAATTTTTAATCAATTTTTGCAAAGAAGTATTATCTCGGTATCTGTAGTGTAGGCTCACAGCACTTAGGCCACATGTGACCCATTGTACATCCTCCCGAGGAGTTGTCCTCCTAGGACCTAGGTCATCGTCCAACCTGTCCTTCCCCGGAAGGTGGACAGGTCACTAGGTAGGAGACATCTCCTTTATATCCTCAGGTGTAGGCCAAGACTCACCGAACACACACTCTCTTATAGATGATAACTCCGGACACTGGCATGAGACATGTCTGACAGTTTTATCTTCCTGTTCACACATCCTGCATAGAGGCTAGCCTCATAGTATGGATTGGAGGTGTTTCCTTAGTTGACAGTGGCCAGTCAGAAATCCTACTGTTAAACGTAGGTTTTTCCTGGTCATCGCCAAATATTTCTTCGGCGCCAGCTTTCCAGGGTCACCCAGGGTGATCCTGGCTAGACTGCATCCTTTGGTTCCATCCCATCTCCTAAGGTATTGAGCATGGGTGTATGCTAGGCCGTAGTTGTTACTGGGTCCTGAAATTTTCAGTCCAGCCGCTTCCCTGGCTAAAGAATCGACAATGCGATTACTTTTACTCCTGTCGTGCCCTTCAACCCACCTCAGGATAATATTGTTACCTGCCGAGGCGTTAGCTAAACCTTGATGGCACTCTAGTACTAGCTCCGATATAACACGTTGTCTGTTCAAAGCTAATAGGGCTTATTGTCTACTATCATTGCAGATCGTTGTTTTTGCCATAAAATCCTTTTATGGTTATTGAGACACCAGCCAGTTCTGTTTGAACCACGCTGGTATTGTTTCCCATTCCCCACTTTATCCTCAGGCTTAGTGTTCTGGAGTAAACTCCACATCCTGAGCCTTCTTTCATTTTTGAGCCATCTGTTTATATGCGTATTTCATTTGCAGTATCTGACTCTGTGTTATATTCTCATAAAATACCAAAAACCGGTTATCAGTTACACATTTACGACTCAGAGATTGTCATAATGGATTTAGTTTCTAGTGACAAGATGACATACTTTATTGGATTGGGAGAAACAAGTAGAATAAGGCTATACCCTGAGACTTAAACTGGATAATCGACGATACAGTGGAAATTGAAGATGTTAGAATATTCACGAAACTAGAACAATTTTTGATGGATTCCGTGTACTGAGAAGCATTCCTTGGATACTGCTCTTCATCCGAAAACCACATGACATACAAATTCAAGTGAGATTAAGGGTTGATAAGCGGATGGTTGAAAATTGTTGAAAATTGTCTGTGGAAGTATCTAGAAAAGCTTCAAAGAATTCCAAAATATGTTTAACTTTAATATTAATATTATAATATTCTAATTTTGAGTTAATTTACAAAATATGAAAACCTTACGTTACTGATTTATGTTGGGATTCTGAGAATTTACCTATAAGCTACAAAATCTCTAAGATATAGGATCTGTAGCTTGAACCTTTACAGATTTGTAAAATTTGCTATTCTGGAACCAAGTCTGTAAGAGTCATAGTTACATGGTTACAGATCTTTACCTTATAGGTTTCAACTTCTGTTTATAATGTCAAAATTCTAACGTCAAAACCATTAATAGTTATTTATGATATGAGTGTTAAAAGTGAGGTTTTATTTTGTGAGTGAAAACGTTTGTGAAATGAGCGGAGCGAATTGAACAATTTCACGAACAAAATAAAATCACTTTTAACACAAATACCATACAATGTTTTTTGTACAACTTCCCTATTTTGATAATGAAACGAGCGAATTTGCAATGACAATAAATTCAAAATGCATTTTAGTATTCAAATAATCAAAAGATTGTTGTGAATGGCAGACGTTGCCAACGTTATGATTACTAACAAATGAGAAAAGACGCTGTCATTTGAATTTCATTCCTGTCCAGTTTTCGTCTTGGGTTTTTAACTGCTTAATATGTTTGTCGAGAGTCCAATTATTAATAAAAGTGACGATTTGGTTGTTCCTCTGGATATTGAAGAGTCTGCAAGAAGAGCAAGTACTGATGGTGCTGAGGATTCTAATGTGTTGCGAAGCTCCCTAACGTCACAGGGCATTAATGTTAGTAATTGTTCTAGTTTTACGATTAATATTAATGTTCATAAGTAATGATTGTTAAATATTGATAATAAAAATTTGCAATTGCTGAATTTTTCTCATCTGATTTCATCATAAGAAAATGGAGTGCTAAAAATATTTTTAACACTAGTGTTAAAAGTATTTTTAACACGCTGCTATGTAAACAATCGTTTTTAACATTGTTTGCTATCATTAAAAGTGTCACTTTTAATGACAGTTGTACAAAAAAGTATTTAACAGCTGTGTGTGTACCGACCTGGTAAACCTTGATACTAATTGATATTTTTACAATTTGTATTAAAAAAATGGCGTAAGTGAACTACTGAAATAATATATTTAACATGTTATTTATTTAAATATACGTTTTTTGTGGAGCACAAGGTGTGATGTGAAAAAAGGACCAAAAATACGTTTCCAGAGCAAGGGGAATTCCTAAATTATTCTCCATAACATGAGGTCTTGCATTATGAATTAAGAATTGAACACTATTTTTGTCCAACCCAAACATTTGTCTAAAATGCCTGTCTGGCACATCAAACGGATTCAATTGATCCCTTGTGTCTTCGTTAGATTCTCATATGATTTCTGGAAATATGGAAAGTGTATTTTATAATAATACCATGAAAAGTATGTACAAACTGATTCTCATCCTCTTCCAACAGAATACCGGCGAAAATATTTAATTGTCCGTTCATATTAATGTCGATGAGGTTGACTTAAAAACTTAATTATCACTTGAAAATCACAAAAAAAAACTGAAAACTCTACAACTTTTTAACTAATAATTCGCGAAAAATGATAATAATAATAATAATAATAATACAACGGTCTGTACCACACCCAGTGACAGATGTCTAGCCCGTAAATATTTACGAATCTGTAAGTAACAGGTGAGGTTAGAATCGCACTTCCTGTAACTCTTACAGATTTCGGCTTATAGATCTTACAGATGTTCTCAGAATTCCATCATTAATGTCAATTTAACAAAATGGCGCTAGTTTTGACAACAAGTTTGCGCATACGACTGCAGCTTCATGTGGCTTCTTCGTACGTGAAACGGAGTCTACAGAAGTTGATTCTTTTTTAACTTTTCATCAATATTTAACCCTTAGTATTTTTATCCCATGTTGTCTTCGAGTGTAAAGTAGTATAGAGGTTAGATAAGGAGATCGAATTTTTATGGAAAAATTGACAAAACTTGTCATCAAATCCATCTGATTGCAAATTTAAATGTTCTGGTGCTGAATAACCTCACAAAAATTTCATTTCTGTGTCCTAGCTTCTCTTCCCTCACACTCTGTTGAATGAGCTAGCAACCAAAACTCATAGCGTATACTACATTATTACGTATTGGATTTAAACTGGCGCCCTCTACCATGACCACCTTATATTGAAATACATGACGTCCGATCTCCTTATCAGCATCCTCACTATAAGCTTTATTCGGGTTCATGCAATTACTTTTCCAAGACTGTCCGGAGTGTGCGCAATCGAAATTGGCTTGTTTGGGTTTTAACAGTTTGGAGATGAGTTTTTTCTTGGAACATTTCTTGAACTTTCTTATCCTGTCCCCGATCTTGAGCAGATTATTTTTTTACGCATGCTCAAATCATTTGCACGAGACGAGGGTCCCTAAAGTACATAGGTTGCCTATATTATTAATCCAAAAAAAATCAACAAAATGACCAAAATGCACAGTATACAGGATACACAATAATAAAGAGTTATCTTGATACAGAATACAAGCCAAAGAAAACTCAATTGTCAAATTAGTTAGGTTAGGTTAGGGATGTTCGCGTTTTTTCAAACTCTGTCCGATTACAGTTCTTAGGACTGAATGAGGTTTGCAACATGTAACGTTATATTTGACCACTATCATTGTAATATTTAAATATCTACCGGACGGCGAGTAGCCAGTCCTTTTCTCCTATCAACATGTGATTCTCGTCGAAAACCTGTAGCACCGATCGCTTCAAAAGGCAAAATTTTTACATTTAATGTGCGACGAATAATCTACGTTGGTGAGGGTCAGTAGACACTGATATTTGTCAAATATATCAATTCTTCTCTCCTATAGAGAGAAAGAAATTAAGAACACACTACGGATACGTAAATTCTTTCTCGAAGCGGAGCATGTGAACAGGAGAGGAATATATAACGTATGTCGATTGCTCATCGCATAGTTCAATTTAATAGCGAGTAGTTAAAATAAGCTTTTTTTCTTTCTCCTGTGAACCATGAACCGATAAGGTCAAGAATTTTTAATTGTTTATCTTTATCTTTATCTTTAACTGGACTTACTGAGTACCTACTTCCTGAATACCTACTTACTGAGTACCTACTTACTGAGTACCTACTTACTGAGTACCTGAAGTTACCTGAGACTTACTTAGTACCTGAGCCTTACTTAGTACATGAGCTTTACTTAGTACCTGAGACTTACTAAGGACTTGCCTGAGAATTTGTTCCTGAAGTTACCTGAGACATACCTGAGACCACAAAACAGTCTGGAACCTACCATCAGACACGTGGAAAATCAAGGGAAGTAACCAGTAAACTAATTTTAAAACCAACGTGCTTCAACACAAAAAACCATCATTTTTTTATATATATTTTCCTGTGATATATTTTTTTTTTTTTTAATCATTATACAACTTGTAAATTTAACAACGTTGTTCATATTCCTTCCCTTCCAACATTTCCAGGTTTGTTGATAGAGGGTGGTGAGGTGAAAAACTAGTCGACTAATATTATTCAGGGTGGCGCCCACTTACCTTTGTTGATTAACTTTCATTACATTTCTTAACTTGATTTATTAACTTCTTAAATTCATTTCGTTTCTTAACTTCATTTATTATCTTATTAACTTCAATATAACTTCAATAACTTAAATAAAGTAGGATTACCCGCGAACCGGTAAGACTACTCCCTGAATTAATATTAGTTTGGTCTCCGAATTCACACCTGAGGTGCTCTCCACATTGAGTCGCCGTTGCAATTTATCTTGCCTTATTATTTTAAATAAATAATAGGTAACAAACAGGTTCTCCGCAATTCCAGATTGGTTTACGGATTGTCCAGAAACAAAAATTGGAATAAAGTTATAACTTGTGCTTAGTTTGAACCGTTGAGCGAGCGCCCAATGCCTGATAATCTACGTAGTGAATGTGGTGAAAGCTCACCTCTAAATTTATAATTTTATAAAAATGATGTACAAATTCGAATGTAATATTTACTCTATAGGAAAAAAAGTTCGATGTTATCAAAAAAAAACATGATAATTTAAACATAAAACGAACTGCGAAGTCATCATCCCCCAAAACCGCACACAAATACACACACATAACGTTTTTAGATTTTGTAAATCTCTCGTGACAAAATGAGAGATGAAAAATAGCACATAGAACGGCGGCGAATGAGAGGCATGCATGACGGGACGTAACATCACGTTTTAGAGAGGCATAGGAGTGACAGAATCAGTAGCTCGTGAAATTACTTTGCTAGAGGGTAGCACGTCCCTCTACCCAATTCCAACCCCCCCGGGAACGGTTGTTGCATGAATCTTATTTTTACAACGTTGCATTTTTAGCCCACTTCGTGGTTTGCTGAATACGAGTTCTGTTAGATAAATAAAATTATTTGTTATTTCAATATTTTTTTCAGTTTATTGATAAGTAGCATAGTTACTTACTGGTGGAATAATCTCAAACTATAAATGTATAAAAAGGTCTTTAAAACACGCGCAATCTAATGTATGTATGTATATGATATTTCCAATGGTCAGATCCTCTGCTCTTCTCGGCGTTGCCCATTTCTTTCAATATTTCATTAGAGAGATCATCTGCCATTTATTTCCCTCGATGCCAGGGTGTTTCCACAGTAAGGGGATGATGATGTTTTCTCCTAGTTTCCCTAGGCATCATTTTATAACTAATTACGCAAGAAGTTTTTTTTTAATTTCCTTTCTCGTCATCAATAGGCTAGTACTAGTCAAAAGTATCTGCAGATAACTGCAAAAAAAGCTGTGAGTCATACGCATAAAGAAGAACAGAAGATGTGGCATTTGGACAATATCCATGGATGGAACCGTTGAATCTATAATAGTTGAAGTTGGAGTTGAAGATTCGTCAGATTCTGATGAAATGGAACTTTGATTAGGTACAGTTTTCAACAAATCAGCCCTTTTTAGAGCTACAAATCAGTCTTATATGTAGAACCTATTGATTAGTGAATTATATTGAATAATCCAGGATTTTATTCTTACCCAACTACACTGCACTGTCAAGGCAAATTTATCACTTCTAAATATATTTGAATGGTAATGGTATTAGAGTTCTATTGTCCCCGCTACCTGCGGTTCACTCTACAGGAAGCATCTAGCGAAAATTGCTAACTGAACACTTATTTACATAAAGAAAGACTTACAATACTGTTTAATTCTTTGAATCACCCTGAAGTGTTTCAGACACGTTTTTGAATTTAAAATGAGCTCTTCAGCTATCAATATGATGAAAAATACACTATAGTTTCACAGTGTAGGAATATCCATCTCAGGATCCTTGGGCTACAATCTCCATTTTCCCTGTCAGGATCCTACACACCACTAGAGCAATTTTTGCTTTGCCTATAACCGTTTTTCCGTGCTTGTTCCACAGAAGTTTACTGTCTACAGTCAGATCTGATATTCGATTTTTTTTGTATCCACTCAGCAAATGGTACAGATTCTGAAAATCTACCAGTGAGTAGTGGTGTACCCCAAGGCTAAGTTTTAGGTCCACTTATTTTTTTGTTAGTTATTAATGATGTAAAAAAACTTCATTTGCTGATGACACTATAATAACCTGTTTTAAAATATACACACTGTATAAATAAAATTTGTTTATGTATTTTATACTCAAAAAAAGTCATCGTGTATCTCAAGGAGTCTTTCTTCTATCTACTTAATATCGTTATGTATTCCTTTCTTTTTCGAAAATTCATATTCAAAGCTCGAGGTAAAATTCACTTAAGAAAGCGTGAGCACAGAAGAGATGAACCCCAAACCACCAAAAATTGTAAACTTTAAAGCCACAGAGGGTGGTGGTGTTTAGGTGGGAGCATCGTACAATACCACAAAGAGATACGTACAGAACCGGACTACACACATCTCGGAAATATAGAACAAAAAAGTGTTTAATAGAAAAGTAATAAATTGCTTACTACAATCCCATGTATCAAATTTATAGTATCTCAGATTTTTATTTTGCTGAAAATTCCACACTTGTGATTTTTAACCAATCAGAACGTGTATTTCTGTCAGATCACCATAGCAACGGATGGATTTTATCAAAAGTAATACCACGAGTGCTTCAAATTATGTGATAAAATTTGAAGAGCGAGTTGTATTTGGGAAGATTATTTTTTTCAACAATTTAATAGATATTTACGTAATTAGTTATGAAAAGAGCGATATTGTTCAACAAGCGTAATATTTGCCAAAACGAGCGCTAGCGAGTTCTGCAAATTACGCGTGTTGAACAATGTCGCTCTCTTCATAACGTGTTTACGTACAACGTTTCATCTAATTCCGCGCTTTCATAATATTCAATAAAATCTTCAATTACAATGATAATATTGAAGTGGAATCAAATGGTGTTAGAAGTATTGTTACTATGATGTATTCACCCAGAAAATTGACTTACTTTAAATAACTGTGTCCTGAATAATGTTTTCAATGTTTATAAATCTCAAAATACTATTGAGTTAAAATAATGGGTTAATTGTACAGTTTAAATAATGAAATAATTGTCAGTTTTGACAGTATCTACCTAATTAATAAATTATTCCTTGAAACTCATGTGGTATCTCTATGTTGAAACATAAACAGTTACGCAAAGTTTTTACATAACTACTTTTCATAACTGATATATGAAGGTTATGAAAAATGTGACACATTTGATAGCGGAATTAGATAAAATGTATTTAAATGTATTAAATGTTCAATATTCTCTTGGGTGATGGCACTGAATTGGTTTGTGTTCATTTTTCAATGAACTTCGAAGCCATTTTTTGGTGTCAATAATGACAAATTCAAAGTAAAATTTTGACGTTTCAATGTAAACAAGGTATTATCGATGAAGAAGCAGAATTATCAGTATAATACCGAATGATTGGCTAGAATAATGTATTGCTATTGGCTGAAACCACCAAAATGTCAGAATTTGACAAGTGAAAAAATAATCGGAAATTTTTTCCTGGTGGGTACCCAACAGCGAATTATACTGGAGATTTTTTTGACGTTTATAATGACAGAATATTTTTTTTGACAATCTAATTTTTATTTGTTTACATAATAATTTTGATTATTTTCAACAAAAAGCTTAAATGTTTTCTAAATTCATGGACCATTCATGGACTAACATTCTTGTGTTATCATTGACATAATATGACAATGATTTTTCTGTTTTCGGGTCTTCCAATTTCAAGTGTGTTTATTTTTTATTTTTGAAGAAGGATGTTTTGATGATTTGGAAGTATTGGATATTCTTGGAAATTGATTTCCAAGTAGACGGTACAACCGTAAAGGATGAAAAACCTTCTTCCAAAGGTTTCACTTGACCAAGCCAACTGCTTTACAGCTCGTAGAAATGCTAGAAGATTCTTTGGAGCATTTTTTACTGCGTTTTCCATTATAAACAATTTTCTTATTTGAGAAACAAGAATAAAATCCTTTCGATTTTCAAAGAGTTGACTTTGCCACAAAAACGAAAAGTCACTAGAAACCATAGAGAAAGAAATAAAACTCAACTTAAATAGCAAGGTTGACAAATGTATTAAACACTCAGCTAAGAAGCAGAGCAAAAATATTGGTGCAACTGAACTTCAACTAAGCGACCCTTAAATTTTAAACTCGCCATAGCTCTTCTAAGCTTATGCTTCTATTGGTGCAAACGGCCATAAATAAAATTAGTGACCAAATCTGGACTAATCTATCAATTTGACGTTTAGCCTGCTATTTGAATCGAAACATGGAAATTTATGAACACTTTTCATGGAGCATTCCAATAATTTGATATCGATTGTCGCAATCGAAGAGTATTTATTCGATTTTGTAAACCATTGGGCTTGTTACGTATCTGTTGTAGCTTATAAGGGTGCAAGTTTCCGACCCAGATTAAGCTTAAACCTGGCACCACGGGAAGCATAACAAATATACGCTGACAGTACAGAATCTATTGAAATGTATACTACCAGATTATGGGTCTTATATTCAGATTTGTCGATCTTTTTCGTGGGCGAGGAAATGACTACTGAGTAGCAAAACGTGAAACGTTTCAATGGAGAAAAAATCTAAAATTATTTATACTGAAAATTACTTTTTAATAGCAGCCAATAACCCAATAACAGGTTTTCCAGACTCGATACTATTGAATTTAGAGTTTCCTAATTTATGAAAATAATGTTTTGGTCCATACTTTTTTTGGTGTTTGTTTCTAGCCAAAGGGCTTCTTAGTTCTTAACATCTTCCTCCCTTAACCTTAGCCGTCAATTTCGGAGGCTTACAACAAAACTTAAATTCTGTTAACCAAAAAGTTGCTTGTTGGCTGGTGGTTTGTTGTCTTGCAATAAGAAAATGAATATTTCCAACTACCATTTTAATGTGTTAAAATAATAGAATATTAGTACAGGGAATGAAGCATTTCACCTGGCAATTTTTTCGTCCAGCATGGATTCACTTGAAATTTCAACAGAAGGTAGGTGATAGCCCAAGGATCAAAATCTATATCGAACCGAAGGGCGCTAAAGACTTGGGGGTGGTTGTCACCCCATCTCGGGGGTGAAAATTTGATGAAAATATGATGAAAATATGATGAAATTGTATTCCAAAGCTCAAAACAATCATTATTCAACTTATCCAAACCAAATCTTACCCATTTTCAGGTTTAAAATGCTATTTTATGATTTTTGACAAATAAGGGTAGTTTTCACCCCTAAAAACCGTTTGGCGCCCTTCGGTTCGATATAGATTTTGAACCTTCGGCTATCACCTACCTCCTGTTAAAATTTCAAGTCAATCCATGCTGGACGAAAAAATTGCGAGGTTTTACCTTTTTTTGAGCTTCATTCCCTGTACTATATGGTTTTCTGAGACGAATATTTGTTCGGCCAAATTATTTTCACTCAATGGACATTTTAACTTTTTTTAAGATATTAAGATTTTACAAAGAAACTGTTATGTTTATTTCAAGTTTAATAGAAGATGGTCTGGAGTTTCCTAATGACAGGTAATAAAACCAAATAATATATATATATTGATTATACTTATGTAGCTACTCACTTAATACTTTGCCAAACCAAGTTTACAGACTTTGTGTTTAATACATTTGTCGCTAAATTATAAGACCAAGATTTTATAAATTATTGTGAAATGCTTTCAGGAACAACAGCCTTAGTCCAATCAACCAACTGCTTGTCTAAGATATTTTGCGAGCTCAGGTTTTCTGATAACTGTTGCACATTTTATGCAAATTGATATAGCAACAGCTAGCAGAGCCATAGCAAAAGTATACAGGTAGTTAGCGACAATGTATCCCAGATTTATCAAAATGTCAACAACACAAAGAGAGATCCAGACCCACCAAGAAAAATTTTATTCAATGTTTAGATTTCCACGTCAGACACAAACCAAACAAAAATACCATGAACAAATAATGACTATAATGGTTACCGATCACTTGAATTAAACTAAAAATTTCCTAGAATTTGCATTGATGCCAAACTGCATTGCTACTTAGCTAAGCCGACCTACAGTTGACATGGTGCAAGAGTTATATTTTTAAGCTCTACTTAGTTAAGTACACTTAAACAGTGAGTCGGTGCAAATGGCCATTAATTTGTCACTAAATCGATGGAACAGGAAGTCTTTTAAACATTTCTAATAAGCTCTTTACAAACTATTTGACAAGTTAGGAACGAATTTTCTTGACCAAAATGATTCAAAAATGATCATTAAGTGATTGAAAATTACGAAAATCTTATTTTAAATTTTATAATTAAATTATAACTAATTTTTTCAAAGCTTAACAATGTGATAACACTTGGAGAGATCCAAAATACATAATCTGTAGTGTTTTATCGAAAACAGATATTTTCAAAAACTTGTTTTTCCAAATTTCCATTGTTCTTAAAACTGGTAAGTCCCTAACTCCAACAATTACTGGCTTATATTCGTCACAACTTAATTTCCACCAAAAGGTTAGACACGGCCATAAACTTGCACATTTTCTAAAATATTAATACATAAATTTCACGACTTTGCTAGGGCATCGTAAAAACGCTTGAAGAAAAAAATGTTCATGACGATTGCTGTAGACGTTTATAGGTAGGTATACGGTTGTTTTTTTCTTTACATATTAGTAAAACAAAAGAAGAAGGCACGACAATCAGCGAAACACAAGAAAATTAAACTTGTAATTTATCGGTGGAACTGAAAAAGAACCTGCAGATCATTTAGTCGATGATAGTAGGGTTTAAAATTGTTGTCGTCGTGAAAGTTTTATGTTCAATAATATTCTGTGACTCACTAAAACATTTTCATGTTTCTCTGTCCCTCTGAATCTCTTGGTCTTAATTTAATTTTTAGCCGCTTTTTTCCCAATAGTTTCCATTTTTTTCCTATCATATATTTTAAACGGAATATATATAATCTCATAGCACTTCAACCACTTGGTGGTGTAGGGTGCATTGCAGCTACTCTTCCGTCACGAATTTTTTACACTCTTTCCCATTTTAAGCTAAGTCCTTCGCTGCTTCCCAGCTTCTTCCTCTTTTATTCAGTAATCCATTAATAACCTTATCCCAAGTTTTTATTGGTCTGCCCCTTTTTTTATTTTTCTCAATCTTTGCTTCCCATATTCTTTTTACTGGTTTTCGTTCATCTATACGTTGTATGTCCCCATCATTGTAGTTGTCTGTCTTCTATTAATTCTAAGGTTAACTGCATTCCCAGGACTTTTCTTACATCTATGTTTTCCATTCTATCCTCTCACTCTTCTTAAATATTTACATCTCTGTCACCTGTATTTTACTTTTTGGTTGTCCTGTTAACATCCATATTTGAAAGGTCGATGTATTGTTTTAAATACTTTTAATATCGTTTCTCTAGATATTTTATTTTGGTTAATAAATTTGGTATTCATGGCATAGTATAGTTTGTTAGTTTCAACTATTATATTATTAATATCTCCTTCCTGTGCTTCGCGTTCGTCTACTATTGTTCCAATATACTGAAAATATTTAACCTGCTCTATTTTGTCTTAAGCTCATATCCTCTTTGTCCCCTTCAATGACCATAACTTTTGTTTTTCATTATTTTCATTCACATGTCTACCATCGCTGCATTCCACACATTTATGTTTTCTTGTAGCTCTTTTTCATTTCATGCTGTTAATGTAACATCGTCTGCAAATGCTCCTTCACTTATGTCTACCCTGCACAATTGCAAATGTCCCACACATACTTTTTTACCCAGTTCTGTGCATTTTCAACGATCTCATCCATGTAAATAATAAATAACAAAGGGCTCAGACTCCCTCCTTGTTTTAGTCCCATATTTTTAGTGAAATTTTCTGTTATATTGTTAAACGAAATATGACCTTTTTGAAATTTACCATTTAGCTCCATTATCCTCAAATTGCCACTTTTAACCTGAAATATTTTGGTGGAAAATACATGTCGATCACTCTGTACTGACTATAAACAAGTCAGCAGATGACACAAATGTTTTTAATGTTAATGTCACAGTTAATGTATTTGTCATTTTAGAATTTGAATAAATCTTTCCATCTAAATTGTTTATTAACCAAGCAATCTTTACAAAGTACTGGTAATATCTTCATACGAAGATATTTACTACAATTTCAAACATTTTTTTTCTGACGTTAAAAATCTGGATATCACTACCCAAAAAAAAGTTACAGGCAAAAAATGACCTTTTTTTTCGTTAAATTGTCAACTAGCTGACGAATGACCACTGAATATATCAAATATTTAATTCCGACACTTGACAATTGTCAACTACCTGTGAAATCAAAAATGGAAAATTAGGTTATGGTCCGAAAGTAACTGGTTTGCGGTTTACCGTCTCGAAAGTAACCAAACACTAGTGGTTGCTGAAAATCTGGTTATTTCTGGAACACGGTTTTCTGAAATATATGGTTAATAAACTGTCAAAATAGTAACCAGCCTTAGGAGCCCGGTTACTTCTGGTTTATTATTTTTGTTAGATGATTATTCCAGATTATTCCACCATCGAAGAGAAAAATAAAACATATAAACGAATCATAATACGAATAAAAGTAAAACACGAAAACAGCCTGATTGTCCATGTTTAAAAATCACTCAAATATCCAAAAAATTATTTTTTTAAGTGCAGAAGACATGCTTAGAGAACCTTCAGTGCGTAATGCTTCGCTTTTGTGTAAATTTTTCAAAAACTGGAACAGAGCTATATAATTTTATTTTAGATATACAGGAACAAGTGGTGTCTCAGAGGCAGATGCACGAAAGTGCAGCTTCTTTCTAGTTATTAGAAGTAATAAATAGTGCTGGGTAGAAAACTCGATAGAGTTCTGCCCATAGAAACAAAGAAGAAGAAGAAGAAGAAGTGTGTCTCGGTGTCGTTTTGGGGAATGTATTTAAGGTTATATTTTCGTTTCGTATCTCCATGTTTTACCGGTTTTGTGTCCCGAATACAACTAGATTTTTCAGTTTTATCTGTCAACCGAAGCGGTTAAACGTGGTTACGGTTAGTTACTTTCGCACCATAGCCTTAATATGCTAAAAACATTGCATAGAAGTTGAAATAATACCTTTCTTGGTGTGCGTCATCGATTGTTAATGTCTTTCTAACACATTACGTAGGAAGAAATGGAAAAAAAGGCAGGTCTGTGATTAATTCTAATCAAATATCACAATAATGAACCGTTCAAATGTATTACAAACGTTAACCCTAATCTTTGACTTGAAAAATATGATTAGTTGATGTTTAGATTACGCTCAAGCTCAACCTATCAATCGAGAGTTTAAAATACTACGAAGGCGTTACTTTCGTAGCGGCAATAAGTCTTACGTCTTTTTCTACTGTCACACTGACAGTTCTTGACAGGTCTGTACTTTGTTGTTTACGGTCAATTATTATTTATGAAAAGTGAATATTAATCTTATTGTTTTATTTATATAAATAATACAAAAATATGCATGAATACACGGAAAAACATCAGTATTTTGAAAGTTCTCAAGTATTTTCAGCTAGAAAAAGAAGCTGGTAATTATTAATTGCATAGCCTTTTCGAATTTGGCTAAATACAATCCTGATGATCTTATTTATCAAATTTAAGGTTAGCTATATGTCAAAATAGCAATTAAAATAAACGACATGCCGAAAACCCGGATATACGTCACAATCGATGACGCACACCAAGAAGGGTATTATTTTAACTATATTATTTTCACTTATATTATTTTTCTGTATTTTATGTCGATATGAAATTTGAGGCAATTTTCAATTTTGGTACTCGACAGATGTCAACAAGCTGCGAAATTACCGAAAAAAATTAATTAGCTAAAATATTTACATGGTCTTATGTATTTTATGTTGCTAAATTCAAATGAGATGTGAATTTTTTGAATTTTAAGGCTTGGAACCTGTCAAACACTGATTAAGTTTTTCTCTGGTTATTCAATATATTTAATAATTGTTTATTTTTTGCTTATAACTAATTACGGGCTAATTACCACACATGTATTATCGAGCAATCAACAACTTTCCTAACAATTTGCAAAAAGTTTTAAGTCGATCCTAACATTTTCGAATTATTTTCCAATATCATGAAACTTTTCACTTCATTAATTGGATTACTAACAAAATTATGAGATAAATTCATCGTCAGCGACATTCTGTGAATTCACATTTCCTTCGCAATGGCTGTTTTAAGCATCGCTACGCTTCGAATGCAGATCGACGCCTGGCGTCGTTGTTGGTTTTGCTATTTTATCGCTTGACTGTAACTAGGCAACGCGAACGCGCTTGGGTTGTAGCCATGACGACTAACCAAGCAGTCTACCACTGAAAAAGTGGATTTGGCACATATCGGGACAAATTTTTTAGTTTTCGAAGGTACAGGAACACACGAATTACACTCGAGGCGGACATTTTAATATTATAAACTTCATCATCATGTCCGTTCAATCAGTTATTTAATAACGCGCTTGATTTGTTCGCGCGTTAAAATACATTGATTGTTAATAGTTCTAATTAATACTCTTGTTGGTTGAATAATTATTTTAGTCTATTGAGTCAAGTTTTAAAAGTCTAAGTAATCACATTATTGTGTTAAATCGTTCATCTGCCAATATCGTATTAAGTATTAAAAAAACCCTTTGTGAGTGGGAAGATATCCAAAATAAGCACACAAATACAATGTTCAATATATTGATGGAAGCATTTTTCCACATAACACAATAACAACATCGTAAATCACATAGACCTAACCTCAAACGTATAAAATAAAAAATTGACTTTTTCAACTTTCTATGATAAATTTTAATGAGGCCTGTGAAAATAGTATCAATGATAAGAAAAGTAGGTACTTCACAAAAAACCCAAAGAGGCAATCAAATAAAAATGAATAAATTGAAAACTGGCAACCACCACATTAATGTGATGTTAAAAATTACAAGTTTTGTCGAATGGGGTTTGTTAGTTGAATTAGTTGCTGTGAAGCGCCATGTGCTACAGGTTGCGCACAAACGTTGTTCCAGCTCATTCCATGTTTTAAAACATCTTTTTTCCTCTACTAGCTGTGAAGTTGACCATTCTTTTTTCTTCTAGCCAATTGAGAAGCTCAATATTTCTTTAAGTGGTAAATAATTTTTGTCCACGACCACCTAATACTAAGTCGATATTTTACCTCCTAACAAAAGGTATATGGTACCTTTTTCACTAGAGTGAATTATGGTTCATAATACACTGGAGTGTATTATGGTTTCTAATTCACGACTAGAGATGGGGGTACAATATGGAATAAACGTTTAAATCTGTGTATTTTGTTCAGGAAATTTGTTTCTGAAATATATCGTATCGATAAAATTTCGAAATCTTTAGTATTGATACTTTTCATAACGACATTTCTAGTATTAAGTATTTCAAAACAATATATTTATAACGGTACGTTGTATTGATACTTTACACGGTATGGCCCATCTCTATATATGTCAAATTATTTAATTTTGACGTTAGTAATACCAAATTGTTACGAACTTGCTATATTACCGCAACGATAAATTCATTGAATTTGGATAGTGGAAATGAACGTTCTTGTAAACCAACTGAAATAAAAAAAAGCGGCGAAATTAACGACTATAGGACTGCTGCCAGAAAAATTGAAAGATAATTATGTTAACATAAATATTATAACTTCATGAACTGGAGGTTAGTTGACTTTTATTTAATAAGGAAATCAAGGGTCGTGTACAAAGTATAGTATTCTACTCGCAATTTATGGCCAATATTCACTCGGGTGACTTGCGCCCCTCGCCTGCGGCTCGGGACGCAAACGTCACCCAGCGTGAATAATGGCTATCATAAATTGCTCGTTTAATAATATACTATTTTCTATTATTAACCTAGGTCAATAATGGACAAATTCGAATATTTTGAAAATCCAGGGATAGTAGTTCAACAAAAACTTGTGCAACATAATTTTGTATACCCAGGAGATTGTCTTGAACATATTTGCCGCTAGAAATTACCTGTCAAGATGAAATTATTTGAATAAAAATGCCATTAGTTCAAAATTCGCGTTCAACCAAAAATGACTGATGACATAACGAGTACGTTCATAATATACCGAAAACTGACAGTGTACTTGTCAGTCAGACGACGGAGTAAACGCTTCCCGTGGTGCGTTTGTGGATTATTTTTAATTTTTGTCTTAAATATGGCTAGTAGTGGAAACAATTGTATATATATACCATGGTGGTGAAGACATTTATAAGCCTAGCCTCATTCTGCTCGGGGCAAAGCCCCTCGAGAAATATTTTTGGTGCTCGGTCAATAATAACAGTCTTCACCACCTTGGTGTACCTATAATATACTATTATTATTTATTTGTTCTGCTATTGTGTTATTCTTTATTCATTATAAATGTACTTTTATGACGTGCTGTTTGTTTGACTCACTTCATTCGTTTGCTACTGTCACTCAGTATGTTTTGTCACTGTTAATTCAGTAAATATCAAAGTTCACAGGTCGCAAAATTCAAATTAACGTTAGCTGTACTGAAAATGTTAGGTTTGTTCCAACAACCACCTTCTGATTAGTACGTGAACGTTCGTGGACTTATTTATGTACGAATAAAACGTTCGAGAGCCTGTACGTGAATTAATCCATGAACGTTATACCCTATGCATTGTTGGAACGATTCTACGATTCATTTTTAAACTGTTACCACTTTCAGGAACTTTATTACAACCCTATAAGTACACGTTTTAGTTATGTATGATTTATGTTCATTTACCGTTACCTAACCTTTAGGGCGAGTTGTATCAAACACGTTAACTCGGTTTAATGATACCAGACTGTGGCTGATTGATGTATTTATTATCAACAATTACATCAGTCATCGTTAAACCGAGTTTGGGTGTTTGATACAACATGCCCTAAAACATCAACTGACAGTTTGGACGAACGGTTCTACATCCAGATCTCTGACGAAAATAATCGTTCGCCGACACGTTCATGAACGTCTCCAGTTTTTGTTGGAACGCATTTTCATCAGTCCGTGGAATTGCCGAAACTTGTTGGAACAGAAATTTTGTTATGCGCATGATCGTGACGTTCATGTTCGCATCATTTCGCTTAGTTGGAACAAACCTTTTATATCTTGCGCGCTGTGGCCGGGCTCAAACCATAGAGATACTACAGACAGAGGCAACAAGCTATAGGTCGTTCTGTAAGTGGGAATGTCCGTCTTAATTTCGGTAAGAAAGAAAGAGACAGAGGATCAGAGGTTTTTCTATCGTTGTCTGTGTCTATAGCATGTGAGCCATTAGAGAAAGTCAACCAGAACCTTTAACTTTCTATCTCTCTCTCTCTCTCTTACAGGCTGACGGGTTCCTGCTGACTTCTTGCATCTATCTCTAGTATCTCTATGGTTCAAACATGGTTTATCAGGTGAAATTTTGACATTCGGGCGTTTGACATTGACGTTTCTGGTTTTTGCAAAAAAAAACTGTTATTATAGAAAATATGCCGAAAAAACTACCCAGCCGCTGCTTATTTATCAGACAAAATTAATTTGACATTTACTAGATTCTAATACTATTTTTTAAGCTTGGCAACATAGTACCGTTCTGACATCTCTGACGTGCAAGTACATTTAAATTGAATGAAGAGTATATAGTCAAAGGGGCTCTTATCGTGCGGGTTCAAGGGTCACTAACCATATGTATCAAATCAGAAGACACAGAGGTTACCAAAATGTGAGATTACAAATATGGTTGATGTTTTTTGCACACTGGTTGACGAATTTCCACTTTTTCATTCATTCTCGAAATAATCTATCAGATTAAGTACCATTTCTTTTTGCTTAAGGATGCAAAATACCGGAAAATTGCCTTTTATTATTCATATCTTCTGTATAAAAAATAGGGCAACAAGGAAAGGAAACAATCAGAAAACTATTCAACAAAATATGGAAAAAAGAGGAAATACCAGAAGATTGGGAAATGGGTGTAATATTACCAATTTTTAAGAAAGGGGATAGCATGGATTGTAACAATTATAGAGGGATAACTTTATTAAGTACCGCATTAAAATTGTATGAACAAATTCTAAACCGAAGACTAATAGAGCAAGTAGAGCACACACTAGCAGAAGCACAAAGTGGATTCCGGAAAGGACGAAGCACACAAGACCATATTTTTACATTAAAACAAATAATAGAGAAGAAAACAGCTAACACACAAAATTCGTATCTTGCCTTTTTAGACCTAGAAAAAGCATTTGACAGTGTACCTAGGACGCAGATATGGGAAAGTTTATATAGAAGAAATGTGAACGAAAAGCTGATTAGAAATATTAGAGCAATGTATAAAAGAACGAACAATTATGTGATTAGTAAAAATATGAGATCAGATACATTTATAACGCATGACGGACTGAGACAAGGAGGTGGGTTGGGCCCAATACTATTTATTATATTTATGGATCATATCATTCAAGAGTGTAGCCAAAACACCAAAAAACTATATGTCGGATACCACAATATGCAAAGAATAAAAGTAGGAGAATGCGCGTTTGCGGATGACATCGTAATAATGGCGAACACAAGAAAAAATCTACAAACGAATATTAACCTATGGAACGATTCGCTGAGGAGACATGGAATGAAGATCAACGTGAAAAAATCAAAGGTGATGGCAATTACAGAAGATCATGAGGAACTAAACATTTGCTTAAATGATTCGGAAATAGAACAAGTAAAAGATTACCAATATCTAGGGGTTATAATCGAAAATACTGGCAGACAGGAATTAGAAATCAATACACGAGTTGACAAAGCCATTAAATGTTATTATGCAATGAATAACAAATTTATAAACAGGAAGGAAATATCTAGGACAACAAAAATGAAAGTGTACCACTCCATATACAGACCAATACTAACATACGGATGCGAAACATGGGTAATAAACGACAGACAGAAGAGTAAGATCCAGGCGACGGAGATGAAGTATCTAAGACGAGTGAAAGGGATAACCAGGAAGGATCGTATTAGAAACCAGACATTAAGAGATGAGCTAGAAGTAGAACCCGTATTAGATTTTATAAAAAAGAGGCAACTGAGCTGGTGGGGGCACTTGCAAAGATTGAAGAATAACAGAGTAGTGAAACAAGTATGGCAGGCAATACCAGAGAACAAACGAAAAAGGGGTAGACCAAAAATTACCTGGGACAAAACAATTGCAGAAATCTTTAAAGAGAGAAATCTGACGTGGAATGAGGCGAAAGAAAAAGCAAAAAACAAGAAGGAATGGTGGAAATTCGTACATGGATAAGAAGAAAATACCTCCCAACACCATACTATATGGTAGAAGTGCTTTTTGATTATATATATATATATATCTTCTGTATATTCCTTGTGGTATATTATTCATTCTTTTTTTTAATTTCTTGGGAAATTAAACCACAATATTCTTAAATTCTTTATTTCAACGTTTCGGTAGCGTTCCAGCTACCGTTGTCAAGAAAAAATAAGTAGAAATTAATTTTTATCCCTAACTGACACAACAGAAAAAATTTGACACCTAGACAATAAAAAATATTTTGAAGTTTAAGACTGCAAAATTTTGTTATCAAATTTTTATTAAGGTCCATTCATAGTAGATCATATCTCTGGCAAAATGTGAAATGAAATATTTCATTTTATGACATTCCAACGGTATGATAGTCTACTAGAAATGGAATCCAGTGAAGTGCACGTTCCAGGAACGGTTTTTATTGGGATAGCGCGTTTTTTTCGCTTATATTGGAAATGTTGTTAATAAAACGCGTTTCTTGATAGTTTTTTTGTGTATGAATATTTAAGTTTTTGAAATATGTATACTCAGTTTTGTGATTTTGTGTATTGAAATGTGTATCGATTAACAACTATTCAAATTATAAATCATAAGAAAACCTGGATAAAAACTTATGATGCTATCCTGATAACGCAGGTAATTGATTATTGGAAATTTCTCTTTCTAACATTGGTAACCAAATTTGACTACATTCGGCTGAAATACTAGCTACACATTTATCTGCATTTAGTTGTATTAAAGCACTTTCTTTGATTTTCCGTCTTTTATTATTGGGTTCTTTTAATACTATTTTTGATGAATCCCATTGAATTTGATGACCCTCTTCCCAAGCATGTTTGCAAATAGGTGACTCAAAGAATTCCCTATCTTTGATATATTTTTTGTGTTCGTTTATTCGTACTTTCAATGGTCTAGATGTTTCACCTAAATAAAATTTGTCGCATTCACATGATATTTGATATATGCAGTTTTTTTAAGATTGTTCTTCATTCTTGGGTTTCGTTTTTGTTAGTATTGATCTCAATGTATTATTCGATTTAAAACTAGTTCTAATATTGAATTGATTACCAATTTTCTTAATTCTTTCTGATAAACCCTTAACATACGGTATTGTCAAGTTTCTAAAAATTATGTTAACTGAATTATTAATATTATTGTAATGGGGTATTAACAATGAGCCCCTCTCTATATGTATGCTTAATCTCCTTATTTACAAATTCTGCAGGGTAATTATTGTTATTTAAAACATCTTTCAAAAAAGTTTTCTCCTTTGTAAATTGATCATCACTAGAACAAATGATTCTGGCCCTATCGTATAAAGATTTTACTATCCCTTTTTTTAACGCTTATAGAATGATTAGAGTCAAAATTCAAATATCTATTAGTGTGTGTTGGTTTGCGGTATACACTTGTTTCAAACCCTGTAGATGTTTTATTAATAAGAACATCTAAAAATGGCAAAAAAATGTTATTTTCAATTTCAATTTTAAATTTTATAGATTTCTCTCCTTCATTTATATTTTTTAAAAAATCATTAAGAGATATTAAATCATGAGGCCATATTGCGAAGATGTCGTCTACATATCTCCTCCAGACTAATTTTAATTTTTGATTATTTACTATTTTGGCTTCAAAATGTTCCATGTAAATATTTGATAAAATTAGTGAGAGACAAGAGCCCATGGCAAGACCGAAATTCTGTTTCTGTAAGGGTCTGATCAATTTCTAATTTTGATTGGACAAGTTCTATTGTTTTTTGTACCGGTACATTTGTGAAGAGACTAACTACATCAAAACTGACCAAATAATGGTTTTTGTTGAAATTCAAATCTGATAGCTTTTCTATAAAATGATTGCTATTTCTGATGTATGAATTTGTCTGTCCCGCGAGGGGTTCAATAATTTTCAATATATGATTCGATAGTTTACTGCATGGGGAATTAATAGTGCTACAAATTGGTCTCAATGGTATGTTTTGTTTATGAATTTTTGGCAGACCATAAAAATGTGGTGGCTTACTGTATTTAGGTGTTAACATTGTTCTTTCACGACTAGCAAATTCGTTCTTGAATTTGAAAAGTGTTTTATAAATTTTGTTTTCAATAGATTTGGTAGGATCATTTGGTAGCTTAGTATAAGGGCCATTTATTAATAAATCCATTACTTTTGAATCATAATCAACTTTGTTCATGATAACAGTAGAATTGCCCTTATCAGCCGGTAAAATATTGTCACTTCGAATTGTCAAAGTGACATAACTGACATTTAAATAAAAACTTCGCCAGTGAAAGACTTTTTAGAATCGCTGAAAACTAAATACATATCCTTTTTTCTCCCGTCAAAATTGCATAAGTCTGTCTTATTCATCTTACGGATTTTATTTGGAAGTAATGATTAAACGCAATAAAAGAAAACAAAAACGGTGAGTATGTCTTTGTTGAATCGGATGACCCGCATGATAAGACTGCATTTGACTATATCTTGATTGATTGAGAATTGTATTTGATAACTTGAAATCCTTTTAATACGTTTCAAGAAATCCGCACGTCACTGGAAACCACCAACGAAAAAAAAAGCCTCTCGGCATATGTAATACAACCCTTTTAATTTGTGAAGTAAAAATACAAAAAACGGCCTCATAAATAATGAAAGCACTTATACGATCTTGATACAAGAAACTGATTGTAAATCAAACTGGCAGATATTTATTTTATTTTGTTGGCTACCCCGACAGGTCTGCTTCGGCAGCCCCGCTTCATATTCAAGATAAAATGGCGAACTTAAGACCTGCCGCAGCTATTTCTTAACATTCGATTACTCAAATTAGATTGGCTCGTAGTAGGAGAAAAAATTTAAATTGCATTGTCCATATCCTCGGTGTATCATAGTTTTCTATCTCACTACGTTGCGAGTTTTCGCTTAAGTAATCGATATAAAATCGAATCTTTTATTTTTTATTTTTGGACAGTAGCTGAGTATGTTTCTGATACAAGGCGGTGGAATGAATTGACAGATTTGGTTAATACGGAGATTAACAAAATTGTTAGAAAGCAGTAGACAATCTAGTAGGTTATCTGTGACAGGAGCTCTCTTCACCGACGTTGCCACATTTATAAAAGTATAAACTGTCAATTTTTTCTAAATAAATAAATAACCTTATTTTGGTTAATTTTTCAAGAAGGGGGTGGAAAAATAACCACAAGGTATGTCCTCCGAATGAAAATTGACAACACCCATGAAGCAGAGCAATTATTTGGTTTTAGATTTGTAGTTTGGTTGTTTTATATTTATTTAATGATTTTTATATCATAAACAGTCATACAGATTGTGGAATTATTCTGCTTTCCCTTTCAAGTGTTTTTCTCATATTTTCCCTGTCGTACTTGTGTGAATCGTATGGCTCGAATAGACTTTTCGCGATATATAGCGTGTATATAGCTTTTAAAATTGAAAAATATCTTTTAAGTACCACGTGTTGTTCAAAAATCGCTGGCTTTTCATTGGTTTATCATCAGATTCGTGAATTTACCCTATTCCATCCACCCTTGCTCCTTCAATGATTTTCCTTGAACTTCTTAAACAATGATCTGTTTCAACGAAGGAAAAGTAAGGCTATGATTTTGAAGAAATTGACAGTTTGTATTTTTATAAATGTGGCAACGTCGGTAAAGAGACGCTTCTCCATCTAACGACCTGTCAAATAACATTCAATATGGCGTCCAACGTGGAGAAAATTGTTTTTATTATGTTTAAGAAAACAAAAGTACTGAAAATAAAATCACAAAGTGCTGACAGATTTCGGTGAAGCTTCAGGCGCTTTCCTGAAAAATGTTACACCTTGGGAAAAAGTAATTGACACCATTATTGTATAGGATAAAATTTTGCACCTTTTGTTTCCGATAAACTTTTGTAAGTCTTGCCTTTTTACCACTCCGAATTGGATGTTTTCAAAATTAAATTAAATGAGATTGGTCAACTTAACTTTTTTGTTATCCACCTATTCGAGTTTGCGCACTATACAGTACTCGATAGGATGCCAGAACCGTTCCCAAATACCAGCTGGAACAAATCTTTTATCGGCTCTAATCAATACTCCATTGAAACGACTCTAATGCAACACCAAAAGACCCAGATATGCACAGAAACATTTTTCTCAGTGTAACAAGGTATACATTTCTTTTGCAGTTATCATTAAACAATCTGCTTGTTTGTTTTGTTTTGATTTACAGTACCTTTCTAAGATAACGTGTAATAATAATTAATATAAATACTTTTCATTAGATGAAGCTCTACGTAGGTATATAAAATATTCTTCATACTACCGGTTATATTACTATTGATTTTAATTATGATAACACTTAGTATTTGTTGTTTTTTTTTGATTCCATAATACGATTATAGATTTCTATCCCTTTTTGCAGTTTTAAACTAGAAAAACAACAATTTGATTAAAAACTAAAGTACATAGTACGTAAATATGGTTTCATTTAATATCAATTACAGCCAAACAACGCCTTTACGGATACTACCAAGACTGTTTGTAGCTGGACTCAAAGCATTAAAGACAGAACCTGTTTCCAAAAATTTTTCGACAACATTAACACATAGAAAAGATCGACATATTTAGTTCCTTTCAGGTAGTGTATAAGTACATAATTTTTAATAATTGTCAGTACCAGCGGTAATCAAGATCGACAAATTACTAATAAAAAACACAAAACTGAATCACGTTATTATTGTAATTGGACCCCGCTTCACATAAGAAGAAGCCACGTGAAGTTGCAGTCGTAAGCGCGAACTTGCTGTCAAAACCAGAGCCATAATGTAAAATTGTTATTCGACTTGTTTTTAATAGAGGAGTTCAGTCTAAAGTCAGCGTGGCCAACAAAAAGTGTTTTTTTCTGACAAGAATGACATTTGAGGTCTACCCTCCAAAACATAAGATTTTTGCATGTTTTTTATCATTGCGAAAATCTATATTGCTTGATTGAAATTATGAATATACCCCCGAAGCAAAGATCGTGAAATTTAAAATGACTTTTTAGCTGAATACTCAACATATTGGTGGCCAATAATTCTAGGAACTCTTGGTATGTCACCATTTCATTTCTGTTATCTGTCACTAGTTATGTCAGATGTCAGTGGAAAAAGTAATTAGAAGAATACAGATACAACTAACTAGAAATGCTACAAAAATCTGATCGAAAATGGACATACACAATTGAACGAATATCAACAAAAATAAATATAACTGACCTTTGACATAACCAGTGACAGAATAACAGAAATGAAATGGTGACTTGCCAAAAGTTCCTAGAGTTATTGGCCACCGATATGTTGCAATATAGATGTTCGCAATGATAAAAAAACATGCAAAAATCTTATGTTTTGAATGGTAGAACTTAACTGTCATTCTTGTCAGAAAAAACCACTTTTGTTGGCCACACTTAGACTGAACACCTCTATTCCAAGACCGATTTTGGTATCTGCGCAAGACAGTTGGCAAATTTCATGTGGCTTTTCAAATGTCATTATTGTCTTTGTTTGTGTCACTGTTACTGATTTTTTGAACTATAAACATAATACGGGGGCATACGAAAAGTTTAAAGAGAGCTAATTTTAAACAAAGATTAAATAACAATGGATGGCTGGTATCAAAAACACAATAAAATAATTGGAAAGAGTTTCACCTGATCTTTTAAATGATATATTACTTGACGTTTAACTCCATTTGCAAAAATTTAAGGAGTATTTCCAGTAGGGAGAAGATGAATTTGATGTTTATGATATTAGCGCTAAAAACTATACCCCTTAAGTTAAAATATTTCTTAGTGGCAGAAATAGAGCCCAAAAAGTGAAAAAAGTGCATGTTTTTTGGCATTTTCAACGCCCCTAATGCATCTAAGAAGTTGAATATTCGGGAGAAGACGTTCCAATCCAGTCTAAACAAGACCAAAGAACTTAAAAATTGATATGGCTTCTAATCATTCATGAAAAAATAGTTAATTCTTTTAAATAAACCTCGTCTATAAAGTGTATTTATTTTCGCGCATACACAAGACCGATTCTTCTATTTTCACCCCTCTTAGTAGACACTTTAAGCCGAAACCACGTGCTCAAACAAATTATATGATAAAATTGTTCTGTTCTTGTCCCATAGGAACATACAAGAATGGCTGTCAGAACGCTGCGATCGAAATCCCGCAGGACTGCTACGTCTTTAATTGTATGTACACGCGACAAAGGACAAAAAGGGCTTAGCCTGCCCTTCTTTTTTTTGTATATACGAACGTGCAGGATTAAGGGGATCTTAGCTCCGAAGCTCGGAAGATCTGTTAGGGAGATTTCGAGATTGTGATATAGGTTTTGGGTTTTAGTTTTTTTGTTACTTCCATCTTCACGAAAGTATAAAGAAAAAGTAATTAATTTTGTACCTATACAGGGTGTTTTCAAATGACACTTACGACGTTTGCATGTAGGTTTCTCTCGTAAAATTGGACAAAACGATATAAGGATCAAGGGGCCAGCATAATTACTTTTCGAAATACAGGGCGTTAAAGTGTGTTAAAGTTTTGAAAATTGCATGTTTCAATTCGATAACCTTGGAAATGGATGAATAAATTGATTTGACATTTGGCAGGCTGTTTTTAAATATAAAAGGGCATATTTTGATGGAATAATATTTTTCAATTTTTGATCCAGTGGTGTAGATTTGGAAGAATACTTCACTTTTCCCCTCCCATTTTTGACGCCACTGTCTTTTGAAGCAATTTTTATCCAATTTTGTATTCCTCAATGGTTTTCACGTGAAAATCGAAAAGCCTATTTCAAAATATTTAATGATTTCATGAAGTCTGCAATTAATTTAAAAAAAATTTCTTGTATTTTTCTCAATAACTACCAATGGTTAAAATATGTGACAGGAACTAATGTATGAAACAGCAATGCATCTAAAAACATTCGGAGAAGATTATTGAAAATATTTGTCCAAACTATTGATTTTTTTAATAAAAGAATTAAGCAGCCAAACAAATTACAAGAGATGTTCAAAATGTTGTCCATTCACATTTATAAATAATTTGCAACATTTTCTCATCGAAAATGGCATACCTTGGAAAGACTGGCGATTGCCGGAAATAATTGCTGCAGCTGAATGGATTCTTTCTATTTTTTTTTCCAAAATCACAAGTTGGGACAAATATTTTCAACAGTCTTCTCCGAATGTTTTAGATGCATTGCTGTTTCATTAATTAGTTCCTGTTACATATTCCAACCATAAGTACTTGGTAGTTATTGAAAAAAATACAAGAAAAACTTTTTTTTTTAATTAACTATTAAAAATTGATCTTGCAGACTACTTTAAATCATTAAATATCTTGAAAACTGAAATTTTTTTGATATGTAAAGGTTATTCGATTTTCACGTGAAAACTATTAAGGAATACAAAATTGAATGAAAACTGCTTAAAATGTCAGTGGCGTGAAAAATGGGAGGGGAAAGGTAACATATTCCTCAAAATCTACACCACTGGATCAAAAATTAGAAACAATTTTTTCATTAAAATATACCCTTTAACATTTAAAAACAACCTGCCAAATGTCAAATCAATTTATCCATCCATTTTAAAGTTATCAAATTAAAACATTTAATTTATCGAAACGTCAACACCCTGTATTTCGAAAAGTAAATGTGCTGGACCCCTTAGTCCTTATATCATTTTGTCCAATTTTACGAGAAGTATCTACATGCAAACGTTGTAAGTGTCATTTGAAAACACCCTGTATAAAATATATCAACCAAAAACAGGTAAATTAGATAAAAAATAAGAAATATTTTGACACAAAAAATAATTTATTCATTCACGGGGAAAGCAGCCAAAGACACAGAAATCAGAAATTCATTGCCAAAATTGTGATCAGGAATACATTGGTAAGTCAAAAAGGTTCCTTGGTAATAGAAAAGCATCCCATAAAAGTGACAGCAAACTTCACCCAAAGAAATATAGAAAGCTACGAACAAGCCAAATTTTTATCTACAGAAATTATTTATAAGAATGAATCGGGGCTGATCTGAATATCTTTGTAGCAAATACTACGATGTTATTGCAATCTATCTCCATAAATTTTTCAATAGAAATAAAATAAAAAAACAAATTCGTTGACGGCATAAACAAAAACTATGTAGAAGAGGGTCCCTAGACGGGGCGTGGTGGAGCACTGAGTTTGAGAGCCCCCCGTAGAGGTAATGTTGCCCCTCAGGCATCGACGTTCGCCGAAACACACTTGCTCAGCAGGGGGGCTGCGGCCTAGACCTGCGACCTCAAGTTCTTTTCATTGCCGCGTTTAAATAAACATGGTGATGGATCTTATTACGGAAGATTTGAAAAATAAAAAAAATTATGTAGTGAATGTAAATATATTCGATAATTTGTTATTTGACAAAAGAAATATTAAATTGAACCTGAATCTTTCAGTTCGCAGTTGATGTTTTTCAAATAGTTTTTAAAGGAGTCACGTTTTCTGTAACTTATTTTTAAAGATTCCAGAGCGATCCTGCTTTAATTTGGGCTCACTTTTCTCGCTAGGTTTCCACACCTTGTATTTCTTAATTTGTATGTAAGTATTATGGGGTGACATTCACGCAGACCTAAAAGATCTATTGTGCCCCCTTACTAGTCTCAGAAACTAGTAGCTCCTCCAGTCCTATTTCCCGGAGGAATTTTAGGATATCTGCAGGCTTAAACTTAGGTGAATGTTCCTCTTCTATCCAGTAATCTCCCAGGTGCTGTGCTCTAGGATTCTAAAGTGCTGTGCAGTTGGAAAGTGGATGGTGGATAGAGGTATCTTCTTCCATGCCACAAAATCTACATTCTTCTTCCTCCACTATTTTGAGCTTTTTCAGGTGCCCATTCAGGCGACAATGTCCCTTTAAGAACCCTGTTAAAACTCTTAGCGCAGTTTTACTTTGACTTATGCATTCATTTGATCTCAACAGGTTGTCGTCACCTAGAAGAGTCTTTGATTGTATAAGCCCTACTAGATCTTTCCAATGGTCTTCTCTTTTTTGGATTCCATTCTTTCTTGTTGCTCAATTCCGTAACGAATTTCTTTGAAAAGTTATACTTTTCCATCATACTGTATTGTGGCATTTTTTGATTCAGTTGCTCGATTTTTCAAAGGCTTAGATAAAAACTGAACAATTTTGATTTCTTAAGATATCTTAATACTACTACATTACTAATACAGCTATGAGAATATTGGAAAAAATCATAGAAAAAAGAATCAGACTGAAGATCTAGAGAACACTGGAAGAAACACAGCGGATTTAGAAAAGAGAGAGGTACATGTATACAATAAAAGAGATTAGAGAAAAAATTAAAATTTTCAGCTCTAGATATAATAAATAACTACTGAACTTCTTTCACATAAGTTGAAGTTGCTACCTAATATTTGTGCCTTCGATTGTACCTTTAAACAAGCATAGAACGAGTGAGCAATAAGAATCTCACATTGTAAGGTGAATTTGCCTAACTGCATGGCATTTTTGGACCTAGAAAAAGCTTTTGACGCAGTTCCAAGACATTCATTATGGGAAATAAATAGTAAAATTATAAAATTAACACAGAAAATTTATAAGAATAATAAAAAACCATATGATCTCTAAATATTCACTATAAATACAGGGCTACGACAAGGAGTCAGCTTAAACCCGCTATTGTTAAGATCCATGGACCAAATAATGAAGAAATTTGTGTTTTATTCAAATAATTTTATCTTGATAGGTAATTTCAAGCAGCAAAAATGTTATAGACAATCTCCTGTGTATACAAAATTATGTTGCACGAGTTTTTGTTAAACTACTATCCGTGAATTCTCAACATATTTGAATTTGTCCATTATATTGACCTAGGTTAATAATAGAAAATTATTAACCACTAATAGAGGAATTCAACTTCTCAGTTGGCCAGAAGAAGCAATAATTGTCAACTTCACAGCTGGTGGTGGAAAAATATAATTGTAGGAGCATTCACAGATGATAATGAAGCAAAATGGCATGGAGATAAACAAGCATAAAGTAAAGGTAGTGATAACAGGAGAGGGCAAAAAAAATCTAACCTCCTACACCTTTTTCAGTTTCCCTATAATAATGCATTTGGGTAGTTGTAAATTAGGCTTAGAATGACCCCACTTTTCTAGTAATAGACGATAATGCTCGACTGCATCATGCAAGAGTAGAGGAAAGTCACCAAATATGGAATACTATTTTGTTTTTGGGATATAAAAAAACTTCATATAAATTAAATCAGTTTAATGTTTTTACTAATCAGTCATACATCTATATGTAGTAATTAACAGCCTTTAATCAAATATATCAGTTATCAAATTAAAATCTAACACAAAAAACAAAATCACAAATGAGTAACCAAATATGGAATAGGTATCCATATATGGAATATAAGCATAAATCAACATAACAATAACAGAAATGGACATTAATATCTTTGAGATCAATTAAATAAATAAAATATATTGTGATAAATGGAAGAAGTTACATAATTACTTGCAAAAGTCACAGATCCAAGTATCAAACTCTGGACCAGCACAATCATAATGTGCCCAGAGCCCACACATCAAGCATTTAATTTAATATTCCATAATTAGACACCGACGACTGTCCATATTTGGATTTTTATACTGGTCCAAACTCTTCTAAAAATTTTTTAAAGTCACAATATTTTAATGACAAAAGATCACAACATGGTGAAATAATTGAATATACTAAATAGTATAACACTTACGTAAACAAACATAACAGCTGGTAATACTCGTTTATTACTTACCTTTAAAATTTTCTGCACCACAACAAAACAAAACACGCCTGCCACACGTAAAGCATTCGCGCAACTGACTCGATGGTGGGGGTGCGATAGTTAGTAGACCGAATGAAACAGAAGATATGGTCGAGTGTTGCGTTTCATACTTATAGTCTTAGTGAAATGAAGGCATTCCATATTTGGTGACTTTCCTCTACCCAATCGAGATATCCCTCCTTTACTTTTGTGGAGCAATTTTAATTGGTAAGCAAAACCTGACTTTTGTAAATACTCTTGCTCCTGGTCATTCGTGAAGTCCTCGAAATCAAAAACAATTTCTCCTACCCTCGTAAATTACTTCAAATATTATGTAAATCAAACAAGTGTCTTATTAAACATCTTGTAGCATCTCTGTAATAAACCCGTTAACCCCTTTTGTTCCGTTCCCTTATCTCATCACATTCATCAATTAATGACGAGAGGGCAGCAAATTCGACCCATCAATAATTTGTAGGTCGATATAAATGATAGATAGGTGTTTATCTCCCTTGTGGAGAGTTTCCATCTCCCGAAGGAACAGCCACACAATACCCCGCTGTTTCAACCGGAGATGGACATTATGAACTTGGTCCTTTTCCATTTTTTATCTATAAATAGTTGGGTTCATATTTTTTTTATAAATATATTATTCAAAACTACAGTCTGTTCATTATATTTCAACAAAAATTATGTTATTAATTCCAAAAATGTCATAAGCTACGAAAGAAGGATATCACAGTTAACCTTTCCGATTTGTACGAGAAAAAAAGGAGTATTAAATACCTATCCGTGCTGTAATGTAAGAATAAAAGAACCATGAAACTACGGACTTTATTTCTGCCGAGCTGTTATTCCTAGTTTCGGGCTACTGAGCTCGTCCGAGGGATTTTTCTAGGAGGAAGTAAAATGGATCGTAAAAGAAACGTTCAAATAGGAAATGTTTGTGTGAAAATTTGATGTGTTCCTCATGACTTTGAGGGATTTAACGATCGAAAATTTTTATAAAATGTACTTTTTAAAGAAAGAATTTACTATATGAAGAACTATAATATATTTTCATCATATTGATAGCACGATTTCAGGCAAGAGATCCTAAAACTGCAGTAAACCATAGGCGGACATTGGAATGTAGGCAGGACAAAATAAAACTGTCTGCAGAGAATTGGAAGTAAGTCAAACGCATAAAGAAGGACAGAAAATGTGGCAACTGGACAATATCATGGAAGGAAACGAGTGGAAGATTCGTCAGATTCTGATCAAACGGAATTTTGATTAGGTACAACATCTGCAAGTTTTTAATAAATCAGCCCTTTTTATGGTTACAAATAATTCTTATATGAAGAACTTACTGATTAATTGATTAAATTGAATAATCTAGGATCTTATTCCTACCCAACTACACTACATTGTCACGGCAAATATATCACTTCTAAATATAGAGTCACCAAATATGGAATAGTATCCTAATATGGAATGCCTTCATTTCTCTAAGACTATAAGTATGAAACGCAACACTCGACCATCTTCTGTTTCATTTGGTCTACTAACTATCGCATCCACACCATCGAGTCAGTTGCGCGAATTCTTCACGTGTGGCAGGCGTGTTTTGTTTTGTTGTTGTGCAGAACATTTTAAAGGTAAGTAATAAACGAGTATTACCAGCTGTTATGTTTGTTTACGTAAGTGTTATACTATTCAGTATATCGGTATTATGTTTATTTCACCATTTTGTGATCTTTTGTCACTAAAATATTAAGAATAGTTTGAACTAGTATAAAAATCCAAATATGGACAGTCGTCGGTATCTAATTATGGAATATTGAATTAAATGCTTGATGTGTGGGCTCTGGGCACATTATGATTGTGCTGGTCCAGAGGTCGATACTTGGATCTGTGACTTTTGCAAGTAAATCACAATACATTATTGTCCATTTTTTGTTATTTTTATGTTGATTTATGTTTATATTCCATATATGGATACCTATTCCATATTTGGTTACTCATTTGTGATTTTGTTTTTGTGTTTAAATTTGATAACTAATATATTTGATTAAAGGATGTTAATTACTACATATAAATGTATGACCGATTAGTAAAAACATTAAACTGATTTAATTCATATGAAGTTTTTTTTATATCCCAAAAACAAAATGGTATTCCATATTTGGTGACTTTCCTCTATTTTAATGGTAATGGCATTGAGGTTCTATTGTCCTCGCTACCTGCGATTCACTATTCAGGAAGAATCTAGCAAAAGTTGCCAACTGAACACTTATTTACATGAAGAATTCTTTGAATCACCCTGAATTTATAATGAGCTCTTCAGCTATTATTTGATAATTTGATAAAAATACACTATATTTGGAAATACGAATTTTGATTTTCACGGTTACGATATTTTAAAGATAATACTTGAACTTCTGGAAGATTCTACGAACCATTCCTGCCTAAAAAGTGATGTATGGCATTGTTTTCCCCACTTTCCCCAAAACTGATAAATGTCATTGTCAAATAAATAAAAAAAGCTGTGTGAAACGAGCGGCAATCTCAACAATCACTAGACAGCAGAAATGCCAACTTAAATTCCTCTAAGTTTAAAAACAACGTATAGAAAGACCAAAGGTTTGCAAAAGACAGCTAGAGCAAAGCTGCAAGGTTTGCAGCGAACAGCATGCCTAGCCATTACCGGAGCAATGTCATTGACGCCCTCCTGCAACTAACTTCTCTCAACATTCACTTGGAGAAGGAAGCCAGAAGAGCGGCTCATAGAATGCTATCAGTGGAGAAGCAAATAAATGAGGGATCACTCAGGATTGATGAGGGAAATACAAAATCGCCACATTCTTGGGACGCCCTCGGATCTTTCTGACACAAAACTTCACGTGAACAAGCCCTTCAAGGATCTCATTCCCACAAGGGACAAAGGGATAGCGAAGAAATGTCCTTTCTATAAACGGA
>CAJUYH010002225.1:0-12693 GCA_910591685.1 Galerucella tenella | reverse complement strand
CACAAGGGACAAAGGGATAGCGAAGAAATGTCCTTTCTATAAACGGACTACGTCATTTACACTGACAGATCCAAAACCGGGAACGGAGCGGTTTTCAGCAGGAGTTGAAATCACAGCCAACCTGAGCAGGTACGTTACCGTTTTTCAGGCTGAAGTTTACGCCATTGAACTGGCTGCAAGAGAGCTGATGAAACAACCTGTTGTAAAAAAGAACATGCAACATTTTAATATACCTGAGTATAAAACAATATATAACTATGGAGACTTAAATCAAAATGACGGTGTTGTTCTCTTTGTAAAATCTAATATCTACGAATCACATACTACAGTAAAATTAAATGACAGCTACCTACTCCAAGTTAAAATAAATAAAAATAACAGTAGTATTATTATAAATGCTGTATATAGATCACCCTCTACTTTAATTGTAAATTTCATAAATGAACTTAATAGTCACCTCGAACAAGAAAAACCAAGCGATTACAGTATCCTTTTAGGTGATATAAATATAGACATTTTGAAAAATACAGATGATTCACTATACTATATAGACACAATGAGTGAACTTGGATACATATCTGCCATTAACACACCCACAAGGGTTCAAGATACTACAAAAACATGCCTAGATCATATCTTTATAAAAAACAAAAAACAAATGTATGATAATATATTACCATTAACAGTAGAAACAAGTATTTCAGATCATTATACAACGATAACTCAAATTGTACTCTCAAATCATATACAAAAAAGGGAGCCATTATCTAATAATCTCATAAAAACTATAATAGATGAAAATGTATTCATGCAAGAAGTCCAAAAAATTGATTGGAATATTATCTTTGAAAACGGTAATGTGGAAACTGAAACTAATAAATTTATTAATGTAATAAAAAAATGTTTAGATCTATCTACCAAATATAAAAAAATAAAACGGCAAAACCTAAAACGAAAAAGCTGGATAACAGCTGGTCTTAAAAATTCAATAAATGAAAAAAATAAATTATTCTATCTTCTCAAACACAATCCAAATAGTCTAATATTAAAAGAAAATTACAGAAATTACAAAAAGTTGTTAAATAAATTGATCAAACAAACAAAAATTGATTTTTACCGAAATAATATTCAAAAAAATAAAAATAACACTAAAGCCCTTTGGAAAAATATTAATGATTTTTTGACAGTCCCTGAAAAAACAGCAACAAAACAAATAAAAAATGATAAAAATGAAATAATTACCGAATTTTTTGAAATAGCTAACATATTCAATGATTACTTCGTGTCTGTTGGTAAAAACCTTGCTAGCAAAATAAATAAAAACCAAAACTATAATGAAAAAAAGAAAATCTGTAATCATTCAATTTTGTTACACCCTACTGACGAAAATGAAATAAAAGAAATCATAATGCAACTAAAAAATAATAAGGCGCCAGGTGCCGATGGACTCAAATCTGAAATGTTAAAAAAAGTGAAAGACTACATTTCTATACCAATGGCGTATCTGATCAACAGATCATTATCTGAAGGACATTTTCCATCTGCTTTTAAGATTTCAATAATAACTCCCATTTACAAACAGGGTGATAAAACAGATAAATCCAATTATAGGCCAATCTCCATAATTAGCAGTTTAGCCAAAATTTTTGAAAAAGTTATCCAAAACCGATTGAATCACTTCTTAGAGTCAAATAAATTACTTTCTTCATCACAGTACGGATTCAGGAAAAACTGCTCTACCCAAGATGCCATTAGGATACTAACTAATAATATATATAATAGTCTTGATAAATCCATGCCTGCTGTTGGTGTCTTTGTCGATCTAGCTAAGGCATTTGATACAGTTGACCATGGTATACTTATAAGCACTTTGGAAGATCTAGGCATACGTGGTATACCCCTCCAACTCTTACGAAGCTACCTATCAAATAGACAACAAAAGGTAAAAATAGAAAATACATTGAGTAATGAACGAATTGTCTCATGTGGTGTACCTCAAGGCACGGTGTTAGGACCCGTACTTTTTAATGTTTACCTGAACAACTTATTTTCATTAGAAACAAATTGTAAAATTATTAGTTTTGCTGATGACACAGTACTCTTTTGTGAAGACAGTAACTGGTTTAATTTAAAACAAAAACTAGAACAAGACTTGCAAAGCATTAAAGAATGGTTTGATAACAGATTGCTTTCAATTTACTTCAAAAAGACTGTTTATCTCCCATTTAGTTCATATAGTACCACTCTTCCGAATTTTAACCTTCAAGTAGGAACTCAATTTACAGTTACAGCCCAAACTAGTGTAAAATATCTTGGCATAATATTAGATTCGAATTTAAGATGGGATCAACATATTATGTATCTTCTAAGGAAGTTAAGGGTTATACTATTTAAATTCAAGCGAGTATGTAGTATACTCAATTTTAAACAAAAAATAATAGTTTATAAGAATCTAGTTGAATCTCACTTGAATTACGGTATTATAGGATGGGGTGGTTTAGCAAAAGGATATCTATCCCCTCTAGAAATATTCCAAAAAAGATTCTTGAGAACAATACTTGATAGGGGTTATGATTGCTCCAGCAATGCACTCTATTCAGAGACAGGTATGTATGACATAAGACAATTGTATTTTCTAAATGTAAGTATTGATCAATACACACATAACAACGAATTACAAGCATTAATGCATGCATATGCCACACGCAACAAATCCACATATATTCCTCCACACATAAAAAAAACAATTGGTCAAAGAAGCTGTGCGTTCCTAAGACCCAAAATATTTAACTTCTTACCTGTTGATATCAGAGATGAGACAAAATTTTCTACATACAAAAATAAAGTTAAAACCTTTTTGTCAAACACACCACGCGATTCAGTGCGTGGACTATTTGACAAGAAATGTTAAATCTACGATCATAGAGAAAGGATCCATATATTGTGGGAGCTGTATGTAAACATGTACCCGTGTTTCTGTGTTTAAATAAGTAAAATATGTCTATGTGTTATGTTCGATTTTAAAATTCCAATTTGTAATTATTGTTGTATTTTTTTAGGAATTTATTTTAATCTTCATATATGTTATACCACATACAAGTAACTTGTTTTACTTCGTGGTTTGCTAAGGTTTATTTGTATATTTGTAAAAAGTTCAAACAAAATTACTGTATTTATCTTGTACAAATAAACATTATTATTATTATTATTATTACATCCTGTCAGATAGCCAGGCTGCTCTTAAAACACTGAGCTTGAACAGGATAAAATCTAAAATGGTATTTAACTGTCTACAGTTCTTTGAAATACTAGGCAAGGAAAACAGAGTCATTTTGACCTGGGTGCCAGCGCATCGAGGAGTGGAAGCCAATGATGAGGCCGACACTCTGACAAAAAAGGGATCAGAGACTTTATTTATCGGACCTGAACCATTTTTTGGCATTGCCGAAAGCACTGCTAGATCGGCCATAGCTACCTTGGGCAGGGTAAGGTATAATATATTCGGTTGTAGTACAGACTTCAAAAAAGTATTACCAAATACAACCATGGACTTCGTCAGAAGCACAGGCTGTGGGGTGGATTGTAATCCCTAGGGGTGAGCCACAATAGACCTAGCGAAGGTCCCAATGGAGGTGGCGAGAACCTAACCTAAGGTATGAAAAGAAAAAGTATCCTATTTTAAAGGTGGCAATGAACAAACTGTATCCTATCAATCACAGATGAAACAGATTAAAAATAAAGTAGGTTGTGGTAGTTACATTTAAGTAAAATCTTAATAAAAATCCGAACAGAAATATATATAACAGGAAACAAACACAATGGCACTAAACATACACGGGAAGAGATAAGAACCCACGTCGAATACGATTTTAACCTCGTCGAAATCATATCAAAAATCAAGTAAATAGTGTCCTTTTCAACGGAATATTCGAACAGCGGGACGCGTCTAAAGTACCCATTGTGCTGGTTACTATTGATGGTACTGATACGGTGACATCATATGTCACGTGTGATTCACTTGACTAATGCCTTACGTGACGGTTATTAATATGTCCTTGGTGTCCGTCCGATTGACGGATAGATACAGGAAGGCCGATAAAAATTTGTAACGACTTACTAACAGAAATTAATTGAAGACAAGAAGAAATTAATTTTTGAATTGGATTTAGTGTTATGTCAAAAATAACAGCTCCTATAATCTGCTTTAGATGAAAATTTGTTGCACTTCCAGCAACGCGGAGCGCCTCCCCACTTTTCAGTAGCAGCTAGGGTCCAATTGAGTGGCCACGTAGGTCTCCAGACTTTCCTGCAACTGATTTTCTTCTGTGGAGTTACCTTAAGTCGCTTGTCTAAGAAGCTCAATCGACTACAATTATTGATAATGTGAGATAAAGAATAACTTATTTAGTAAATACTTTCTAGAGGCGTATCATAAGAAGGCTGCCATTAACATTTGTTTCTAACACAAACAAATCTGATGAATACCGTCCAATTAATACGTTACCCTGTGCTGAAAAGTTGTTGGAATTAGTTGTTTATCAACAGTTGCTGGAATATTTCAATGAAAAAAATATACTCTTCACCAACCAGTCTGGTTTTAGATCCAACCATTCATGCGAATCCGCACTTCAGCTTACTGTCACTGAATGGAAAGATAAAATGAGTAAAGGCATGTACACTGTAGCAGTATTTTTAGATCTGAAACGTGCGTTTGAAACTGTGAATCGTGAAATATTAATCAAAAAATTGAAAAAATATGGCATAAAAGGAAAAGTACTTGAATGGATCAGTGATTACCTCATAGGTAGAAAGCAGGCAACCAAAATTAATAATTATGTTTCAACACCAATCGCTGTAGACCATGGCGTTCCCCAGGGAAGTATTCTAGGGCCATTGTTATTCTTGGTCTACATTAATGATATCAACAAATGTAGTGAATGTGATTATGAACATTATTTTGCTGATGATGCTCTAGCGTCGGTAAGTGATAGAGATCTAAATAAAGCTATCCAAAAAATGAATAAAGCCTTAAACAATATTTCTACATATTTAAAAACTAATAAATTAAAACTGAATGTTAACAAAACAAAGGCTATGATACTTACTACACCTTTTAAATACAGATAATTAAATTTAAAGCAAATTGAAATAAAAATTGATAATGACAAAATTGAGTTTGTTACTGAGTTTAAATATTTAGGATTTATGTTAGACAATCATTTATCACTGAATAGCCATTTTTATTACATGCAGAAAAAAATTGTATTTTTTCACGAGAGTGTCTCAGCATTTAACTATGCAGTCACGAATAACAGTATATAAGACTATTATACAACCACATTTCGAATATTGTCCCACTCTCTTGTACACATCTAATTTAAACAAAATGAGAACACTACAGAAATTACAGAATCGAGCAATGAGGATTATTTTGAGATGTGACAGGAGTACCCCGATATCTTTAATGTTGGATACTCTAGAATGGTTATCTATAGAACGCAGACTCACATATTTAACGATGATATATATTTACAAAATGTTACATAATCTTCTACCTGCATATTTTGACAGATTTATAATTTTCAATAATCAAATTCACCAGTATAATACTAGAATAAGAAATAATTTATACGTAAATAATCAAAAAAAACATTTAATACTAAAACATTAACTTTTAAAGGATTTATTACTTACAACAGTCTACCTGAAAATGTAAAGTCTTCTACAAGTCTTATTCTGTTTAAAAAGAATTTATTAAACCATCTAAGAGACCATTAGGATGATACCAAATGATGATACCTATTATTGGGTATTTTTTTTATATATTTTATATTTCATTATATTTTGTATGTTAATAATGTAGTTGCTACTTATAAACAAATATTGTGGATATGTTTTTTCAATTGTTTTTATATTAATGTTGCTGTATATTAGGATGTACCTATTTCAATAAAGTTATTTATTTATTTATTTATTTGTACGTAGTGGAGGTGGAACATTTCAGTCCTAATCTACTCACGTGTCTGCCAACTAAAAGAGCTCTAGCTGAGCTGACCAGTTCTCTGTATCTGTAGAGTAGGGAGGGTGAGTGTATTTGTACATCCTCCTAGGTCATTGTCCATCCTGTCCTTCGCAGGAAGGTGGACAGGTTACTAGGAGACATCTCCTGTATATCGGAAGGTGTAGGCCAAGACTCACCGAACACACACTCTCTGATCGACGATAACTCCGGACACTCGCATAAGACATGCCTGACAGTTTCATCTTCCTGTTCACCCATCCTGCATAGAGGTGTGTCCACTAGGGGGTGATTCCGTAGTTGACAGTGGCCAGTCAGAAATTCTACTGTTAAACGTAGATTTTTCCTGGTCATCGCCAAATATTTCTTCGGCGCCAGCTTCCCAGGATCGCCCAGGGTGATCCTAGCAAGACTGCATCCTTTGATTCCATCCCATCTCTTAAGGGATTGAGCATGGGTGTAGTGTTTGGCTAGTTCCGCAATTGTCGAAGTCGTTAGGCCGTAGGTGTCACTGGGTCCTAAAATTTTCAGTCCATCCGCTTCTCTGGCTAGAGAATCGGCAATGCGATTACCTTTACTCCTGTAGTGCCCTTTAACCCACCTCAGGATAATATTGTTATCTGCCGAGGTGTTAGCTAAATCTTGGTGGCACTCTAGTACTAGCCCCGATATAACACGTTATCTGTTCAAGGATAATAGGGCTTGTCTACTATCAGTGCAGATTGTTATGCTTTTGCCAGAAATTCCTTTTCTGGTTAGTTCTTTTGCGGCAATTGAGATACCAGCCAATTCTGTTTGAACAACGCCATAATTGTTTCCCATTCCCCACTCAATCCTTAGGCTTATTGTTTTGGAGTAAACTCCTCAACCTAAGCCTTCTTTCATTTTTGACCCATCTGTATATATGCGTATTGCATTTGCAGCATCTGACTCTGTGTTCTGTTTTATTTGTTTTAAGCTGATCAGTTATTCGAAGCTTATTTCTCTAATACAAAATTTAGAAGCATGGGGTGTTAATCCGATATATGGTTTTTGGTATTTCATTAATTCCTTAATGTTGGCAACTTTCACTACAGATGCGTCACAAACCTAAAGATGAAGTTAGCCACCGACATAAAAACCTTGTGAGAATGAAAAAATTGAAAATAATTGATAACCCATTATGATTTTGTTCAAAACTAACTATCAGCATTGAGAAAACATATTTTTGTTAAGCTAATCACACACATTTTTCAAAATAAATTCTACAGATTCACTTTTTCTGCACTGCTATATATTTTAATGTTTCTCACTGTAAATCTGTACGAAAAGAATTAGGATTTTTAACCTGCTGGACATTCGATCCTTTCAATGTTTGATTGAAAGATAAGCGCTTTCCAGACCATTTTATTTTTGACGATTCACGTATGGAATCGTGTCGTTGTGTCGATCTGGTCGACTGTCGTATCACACGAAAAGTTACAGTAGCAAATCGCTTTATTTTTTTTAGGATTATATTTTTTTTGTCTCTGACATCGAACACGTGTACATTTCGAGACAGATTCTATATATATTTTTTTAGTCGAATAGACGTGGGTAGGTGGAAATGAAGAGATTTAAGTTCGAGGATGATGTAGACGTGAAAGAAATATGGAAATTTTTGTTTTAACTTTCAAATTGAGCAGGTATTTAAGTGGAAATGTATTCGTATATTTATAAGGTTCTATTTATGATGAAATTGCGAAGTTTTTTTTTAATAACACTGTCTACCCTAAGCAGAAATTACTGATGCACGATTGCATCACCTTGGCTTAAATAGTAAGCCAAGCTTAAGAAACTAATCTCGCTGCACTGTCTTCTAAGTGAAGATAATATGAACGACGTTTTAAGCATTTCCATGCCATTAAAGTGAAGAATTAAGTGTGGCTTTACCAAGCCAAAACCGGAGTTGGTAATTTGGTCCCCAAAGATGACTTCACGAAATTTCAAAAGGTAATTTGGTCCCCATGGCTTACAGGTATAAATTCCCTACAAGTTATTTCGTCCCCGCAATCAGGTATATGCTTTCGGTTCAAAGAAGAAATAAAATCAAAACATGAAAATAGTTTAAAGGTTTCAATTTCAACTCTATGGCATGAACATATAAATAATTTTTACACAAATGAGAATTTCAAAATTTTACACATTTAAATGAAATACATGTTAAAAAATGAGTTCTATCTATTTCAGAGTTTTTGTATTTTTCTATAAGGTTTTCAATATATTTTTGACGATTTCTAATTTTAGGGTCTCTTACATAATGTTTCAAATGACAACTTTGCAACTTGATATAAGTTTCGATTTGGAATTCATTTAATTTCTCAAGAAATGTTATTATATATGGATGTTCTTTGTAAAATGAATCGTTAAAAGTTCTGTGAAAAGCTTCGCAAGCGTTTGTTGTTCGCGTGAGATCAGACGAATTTTTGGCCCAAATTGTCGGTGGAAAAAGAGATTCTTCATCAACATAATTCTCGATTAGATAATCAGCGTACTTCTCCAATCTCATGTCATTTGGTCTATTTTCGAATAGTTCGAACGCAACGCAATCACCCACTTCATTGGGATCTAAATAAGTAAGACCAAAAGTCAAGTGCAACCACCCACCAATATCACTGCTCGCATCGTTATATTTCACAACTAGACCGATAGTTTTAATTTTCCGGAACCATGCCTGGGCGAGATGAAATCTGCATCCGATGATTTGGTTGGAAGGCCAAACTTTTTGAACGGCTTTATGTATGGCCATTTCAAAATCACACACTATTTCCTTAAAATCGAAGTTAATATTAATTTTGGAGCACTTATCTTGAACCAAAAGAAACAGTCTTTCGTATGTTTCCGATTTTTTATTGGGTAGAAGGCATACCATTAAAGGTATGTAATGTCCGTGTAAAAAACCGTGAATTGTAAATATTTGTGTGAAATATTTGGCACAATAATCAAATGTGCCGTCGACGTAGATTCGTTGCGTTTTCCCCAGAGCTTCAAGATTTGAAAGACACGTTAACACAATGATATTATTTAACACACAATTAATAAAAAGGAATTGTTCATCACGCGAAGTTTTTACGTCAATCGAATTCAAAATTTCATGTACATCGTTAATATTTTTCGGAAGCGCTGGTATAAACTTACGTCGACTATTATACATATCCTTCCTAACGTACTCGACGTCCCTGGTTGTTACGTATCCTGACGATATAGCGGAGAAAAAATGAATAGTCAACAACTGTCATTAATAATAATTTTGAGAGATATAATATGTCTCTGTATTGAATTTAAAATAAATAAATTTTTAAACCAAAAATAGTATACAGTCCACACAACTATCAACATTGGTCCATCGAGAGACGGATTTCCAGTCCAGAAGTAATAAATAATTTACCAATCAACAATTAAATTGAATTTAGTGCTGATCATAAATAAAGTGATTCAGTACCAACAAAGAAAGATCTTCAGCTTCCTGTAAGTTATCCCAATTATTTCCATCATTACTTTCCAACAAATCATTATCCTTGTTAAACTAATTATCGAGCTTAAATTTGTGTAAAATGACCAATCTAATGATTGCACGTGGTCAAATTAAATCAAAATTGACTCGTTTTAAAACTTATTTTGATGAGATAGATAAAGATAATTTAACAGAACAAGTAATCTCACGATTATCAACTAGATTACGAACATTTGAATTAATATTAGAAGAATTTAATGAAATTCAAAACCAAATAGAAATTTCTGACAGTTTAGACGAACGACAAGTAGCTACTAATGCTAACGAAAGGAAACAATTTGAAGATGATTATTATGATTATTTGGCAGATGCGCAAGTTTTAATTCAAAAATTCAATAATAATACCGTTCATTTCAATTTAAACACAGAATTAAACCCCGCAGAAGGTAGCATTAGCAGCTCAAGATCAAGGTTAGACAATCACACACATAGTCGAATAGCTTTACCAAAAATAACGTTACCAAATTTTAAAGGAAAACCAGGTACTTGGCTAGAGTTTCGGGATGCATTTGTGGCCTTAATTGATTCAGATGATTCACTTTCTAATTATGAAAAATTTTATTATTTAAAAATGGCATGCAAAGATGAAGCGGCAGATATTTTACAAGCCATACAAGTAACGGAAGATAATTATAAAATAGGTTGGCAAGCATTAATTGACAATTATGAAAATAAAGCTCAATTAATTCATGACCATATTCAAGCTATACTAGATATTTCTAATATTAGTAAAGAATCATATATAGAAATAAAAGGTCTATATGTGGAATTCAATAAACATTTGCGTTCACTCAATAATTTAGGCGAAAAAACCGAATATTGGGATAGAATTATAATTCAAATCATTTCTAATAAATTTGACAGTACAACTGATAGGGAATGGCAATCATATAAATATAAAGATGAGTTACCTGAATTAAACGATTTAAATAATTTTTTAAAGGAACGAATTAAAATACTGAGTAAAGTTGACTCAAAAAAACAGCTGCAACAAATTAATTCTCAACAAAATAATCAATTTAAAAGGAAAAATTTTAATAGTTATACATCAATATCAAATAAGTATAAATGTTTCTACTGTAGCAGTAAAGATCACGCCATTTATACTTGTCAACAATTTTTGAAACTATCAATAAATCAAAGAATTGCGGAAATCAAAAAATTAAAATTATGCCTAAATTGTTTGAAGGATAACCACCCTTCATGGAACTGTAATATTCACAAATGTAAAAAATGCAATAAGCCTCATAATACTTTATTGCATTTAGATTTCTCAAATTCAGACCGCAGATCGATTCAATCAGACAAAATAGCAGGTGAAATCTTGGCAGTAAAGTCTGATACAAATGAATTAAGTTTTGATGGCGCTGCATCCAGCAGTGCTGCAGATTCAACAGTTACAAATCATGCTTCTACACAAAACAAGGTAGCAGTACCATGTCAAGTACTTTTATCGACTGCCTTAATTCACATAATGGATAACAAAAATAACGTTCATTATTGTAGAGCTTTATTAGATAATGGATCTCAAAGTCACTTTATCACCGAAAAGCTATGTAAAAAATTAAATTTGTCTCCAAAAGAAGTCAACTTTTCAATTACAGGGGTCGGTCAAAATTTAAAAAATATTAATAAGCAAGTTAACATTAATATAAAATCATGTTACAATAGTTTTAAAGTAGACATAAATTGTCTAGTACTACCGGCGATTACAGAAAAACTGCCATTAGAATCATTTAATATTGATAATTTTAATATTCCTCAACATTTAAAATTAGCAGATCCTAATTTCAATGAAAGTAGAGAAATAGATTTACTTCTTGGCACTTCTGTGTTTTGGTCCCTTTTGTGTATTGGACAAATTAAATTAGGTCCAGAATTACCCATTTTACAAAAAACCCATTTTGGATGGATTATAGCTGGCAATATTTGTTCTCAAAATAAAAACAAAACTATTTCATGTTTAAATGTCACCCAAAATGATTTAATAAATGACCAAATTACCAAATTTTGGAACTTAGAAGAGGTACAATTAAAATCATTCCCATTAACTGCCTCTGAAAAATATTGCGAAGACTATTTTGAAAAAACTACGATTAGAAACGATAAAGGCCGATTCATCACTAGAATTCCCTTCAATAATTTAAAGGAACAGTTGGGAGAATCATATTACATGGCAAAAAATAGGTTTTTGACTCTGGAAAAAAAATTAAACGCAGATCCCAATTTAAAAGCGGAATATTCAAAATTTATGAAGGAATATCTCCAGTTAGGGCACATGAATAAAATAAATAATGATTATAATCTCATAGAAGGTAATAATTTTTATCTTCCACATCATGCAATAATAAAAATGTCAAGCTTAACCACTAAACTACGTGTAGTTTTTGATGGTTCTGCAAAAAGTGATACCGGTATATCTTTAAATGAGGTTCAATTTAGTGGTCCAAAGCTTCAAAATGAATTGTTAGACATTCTTCTACGTTTTCGTATTTATAATTTTGTTATCACTGGAGATATATCAAAAATGTATCGCCAAGTTTTAATACATGAAAATGACCGACGTTACCAAAGAATCCTATGGAGGGAATCAAGTAACAGTGAAATTGACTGTTACGAATTAAATACAGTAACTTATGGAACCACTTCGGCTCCATATTTAAGCGTAAAATGTTTACAAACATTAGCTAGTGAGAATGAAATGAAACATCCAATAATCAGTAAAACAATAAATGATGATTTTTATGTAGACGATTTGATAACGGGGGCAAATACAAGACACGAACTAATAAATATTCAAAAGCAAATATCATCAATTCTACATTCTGCAGGATTTGAACTTAGAAAATGGTTAAGTAATGATAAGACAATACTAAATGAAATTAACGTTATCGAAAAACTAGATAATAATATTTTACAAATAGGTGAACATGAAAATAACAAAACACTTGGTGTTCAATGGAATCCCCAATCTGATTCCATAATATATACAATGACTGATATGTCTTTAAGTGAAAATCAAATAACTAAAAGATCAATTCTCTCAGCAATATGTCAGGTTTTCGACCCTTTGGGTCTTCTAGGACCTTTATTAGTTAGAGCTAAATTGATTATTCAAGAAATGTGGAAATTAAAGATAACT